>LPNX010790038.1:127366-144154 GCA_001517045.1 Pseudotsuga menziesii | reverse complement strand
TCTAGATTTAATAGAATATGTATTTAGAGATTTACAAAAAAGCTCAATGTGGATGAAGTCCTTGTAATAGAATATTTCCAAATTTAATGAAATATGTGTTATCAACCTTGTTGGAGTCCACATCCACGAGGAGGTAATTCACCTTTCAATGCCATCCCACAATGGAATGGACAAACTCTTGGGAATAACCAATCTTTTTGGGGTCCTCCTTTTCAAGGAGACAATCCAACATGGAACTTAAATCAAACCCCAGGTCGATGGAACTATCAAGTTCCAACCACATATCAAACATCTATGATGACACTTATCAGATCATCATTTCTATCCACATTGAGTCTACTAGATTTATCCCTGCTAACCAATGATCATGTTCTACATACGAATGGATGGCCAACCATACCAACCAAACTTCCTTTGGACATACCCAAGATCGATGGAAAACCAGGGGATGATTGGTCAAATCACGTGATGCCATTTCATTTATGGTGTTCATCCAATTCCCTAGTTGATGATAGTATTAGGTTAATGTTGTTTCAGCAGACCCTCATGAGAACTACTGGGAAATGGTACATTGAATTGCCACGTAATACATTCACATATTTTTCATCTTTAGCCATGGTATTTTTTACATATTTTCAATTACCTATATGCTATGAGTTGGGTACTAAAATTTTGATGTCGCTTAGGAAATCCACTTCCACTCACATATATGATCATATACATGAATGGAGGAGACGTCGAAGTCTTATTAAAGAAGAAATCCCATATCAATTATTAGTAGACTAGTTTGTGAAATCACTATTGCCTACTCATTCCAAGCATTTAGCTATGTCAGGAGCCATGAACGAAGAACAACTCATTTACAGTTCCCAACAAATGGATTTGATATATTCACAATCAGACACACTTTATGATTTAATACCTCTTGTTGTGAGACCTGCGCCTGATCTAGCTAGGCCACCGAAATGAATTCATGCCGATGGTGTGCTTGGTTATGTCAATCAAATTGATTGACTTACCTAGGAAATGGGACAAGTGTCTATTCAAACTTCTCAACCCACAGCTAGCCAGGAAAACCAAAAACATGTAAATGCTACCCAAACTTCAGAAATTCTCACGATCCAAGCCACATACCAAAAAGGAAAAAAGAAAGAAACAAAAGAAAAACACAACTACTAATTCTAAGATAGGAGATGCACCTAGAATGAATAATCAACCAAAAGGAAATCATGAGAAACAAAAAAACAAGTATCCTTGTAAATTTTGTCAAGGCGATCATCCTACTCACTTATTCCCTCATATGGATGACATTCATCAAATTTTATCTCAACACAACGGACCACAACAACCTGATGTGTTGAATCAACATTTTCCACAACAACAACAAAAGGTTTTTGTGGCTCTGATACCTCCATAGTGGGGAAACCACAAAAACCCCCCGCAAGGGGGAAATCCACCCATTGCCAACATATTTCTATTAGATCATGAGTTTAATGTTCAAACAAGGGCTCATTCCTATGACACACCACCTAGTGTTTTAGACCCATAAGGACCAAAATCAAATGGTTCTCTCATGATTGAGAAACAAACTATTGAGATAGTTCCTTGATCTCCAAAAGGGTTTCTACGTAAAAAAGCTCATAATCCTAATGCGAGAGCAACTCAAAACTATAGTATAGTGGAATACTTAACTCAAGCACCTTGTGCCATATCGGCCTTGGAGGTATTAAAAATTTGTCCAACTCAAAGAAAAGAACTATTTTCTTTCATTGATGCAATCAATCCAAATGATATGGGTTTGATAACCTTTTAATTAGGACAATCAACATGTAGGATTCCATCACATGTCACTTTTCAGATTAAAGTGTTATTACATGGGATGAATGTGTTTCAAACTATTATAGATGAAGGATAATCTACTTGCATCATGTCATTGGGATGTTGGAAAGCTTTAGGATCACCTGTTTTGACACCATCCAAACAATACTCAAATAATTTGACGGACACTCGTTCCCGCCTCATGGACTTATTATGGATTTCCCAATTGAATTGGGAGGTAAAAAAATTCAAGTTGATATTGAGGTAGTGGATGCACCCATAGACTACAATATTCTATTACGGAGTAGTTGGATACATGAAATGATAGTGATAGTATATTTGATATTCTGAGTAATTTGGTTCTCCCACTAGGAAAAGTTTGTTACAATCGATGAGTTAGATTACTGCACACCTAAAATGGGTATCCACTCAAATGTACCTTTTGTGGGGAATTAAAAAAAAATTGATTCAAGATGTGGGAGTTGGGATGTTCAAATACTCTTCCCTCATGGGAACCTTCACAATCCCACCTCCAACATCTACCCCTCAAAATTCTTCATTTTTCACCATTACAACAGAAGTTCACTTTCCATTAACCGTTTTTACCAAATACACTACAACGATGGGTTCCACTTCATTATGTGGAACTATAGTAGTGGACGTCCATCTTCAAACTAGTGAAGGAAAGGAAATACATTCTGAAAAACTTGATGAAACTGAGAGTAGTACATCTTTGTCTTCTATAGAAAATTCATATCAATCTATTTAAAATGATTCAGTCAACTTAGATAAAGCTCCTTTTCCAAAGGAGGAATATGATACATACACATCACATGTATGGGCTATCGATCCTCCCAACACTCATGACCTCTTAGATCAATAATTTTCATCTAATGAAGCTATTATGGAAGTCATGAATATCTCAAAATGACCCTAGGATGACATGCATCATCGATAATCATTTCTTTATAAACCAGATTCATTAGAGGTAAAACCTGAAAATTTTTACCTTGATGGTGATGTGGAAAGGTACCAATGCCCTATCTAAACACATGACGTGCTTTCAGAAGGAAATTTGGAAAACATTTCAAAAGCCATTCCTATAAATATATGCATTAAGACTGGCATTGTTATGAATATAAATGTAGGTGCCAATTCCTCTCCGGAGGAAATCACACAATATACTGCTCTATTCAAAGAGTTTCATGATTTTTTTGCTTGTTCATATGAAGAAATGTTGGGCATTGATCCTAGTATTGTCCAACATGAGATAAAAACCTATCCAAATGTAAAACTTGTATGAATAATGTTACATCCAATAAATCCTAATAAATCTATTTCCATAAAAGCATAAGTAGAAAATCTATTGAAATTGGCCTTTCATTTACCCTATACCTTTGACTAAAAGGGTATCCAATCCCGTTTCGGTCAATAAAAACAAGGAATAACCCGAGTCTCTACTGAATTTAGGTATTTAAATTTGGCATGTCCCAAATATAGTTATCCTGCACCCTTCATTGATCATATTTAGGATGAGTGTGTTAGTAACGAAATATTTTCATTTATGGATGGATGCTCCGGTTACAACCAAGTTTAGATTAAGAAAGAAGACCAACATAAACTGACTTTAATTTTCCCATCAGGAACTTTTGTGTATCAAAAAATGTCTTTTGGCCTTCAAAATGTCGAGGCTAATTTTCAAAGGGCCATGTCATATGATTTCCATGATATTAATAAAATCATCAAGTTTTATGTCGATGACTTGACAACCAAATCTAGGAGAAGAGCTAAACATTATGCACGTTTATGTGCCATTTTCCTTTGATGTCATCAGTATAACATTAGATTGAATCCACATAAGTGCATATTTTGTGTGGATTCTAGGAATTACATGGTTTCATTCTATTCAATGATGGGATACGGATATATCCCCTTAAGGTTTAGGCAATATTACAGTTTACCTCCATGAAAAAAATTAGACAACTTCAAAGCCTACAAGGAAAAGCAACATTCTTGAGAAATTGATTGCCGATTATACTAAAATTTATAAAGGTTTCATGCGTCTCTTAAAACAAGATGCACCATTCATCTAGGATGACCAAGATCAATGCTCTTTTGATGCAATGAAACAAGCCCTAGTGTCAACCCCAAAGATTAGTCCTCCAGACTATACCAAGAACCTTTTTCTATATTTGGAAGCAACTGAATCCACTTTAGGGATGGATTTGGTCCAAGAGGGTGATTCATATCAAGAACATGTCATATATTATCTTAGTAAGGGATTTTCCATACCCAAAATTGGATATTCCCAGGTAGAGAAGCCAGCCCTAGAAGTGGTTCATGCGGTCCAAATACTTAGACATTATATACTTACAAAAAAAATTACTATAGTGGCTGAAATGAATGCCATGAGACACATTTTGTCTCGTCGAATCATCAAGGGAAAGTACTAAAAAATGATAGTAATTTTGCAAGAATTTTATCTCAAATTCATAAATGCTAAATCCAAGAAGTAATTAACATTTGTAGAATTAGTGTCTGAGTTACCCGACAATAATGAGGAAACAATAGAAGAAGAGTCTTGGGCAGATGAACATTTATTTCTCATTTCCACTATTGATCCTTGGTATTTAACATTGATTATATATCTCCAAACCCAAAGGATTGATGCTCAATTTTCCAACATTGAATGATGTCGTATCTGATACCAAGCATGAAGATACCTCATTATTGGGGATACATTATACCGTAGAGGAATAGAATTAATTTTATGACGTTGTATGGTACACAAAGAAGATGAGTAAGTTTTGAATGATTGCCATGCAGGATCATGTGGTGATCATATTTCTAGGTGGGAAAATGATCAAAATATATTGCATGTAGGGTACTTTTGACCCACAAACTTTGAAGATTGCATTAATTCCATTAAAAAGTGTCATCCTTGTCAAATATATGTGAGAAAAATGCATGCACATCCTGCTCCATTACACCCTATAGTAACCATGGGTCCATTTTCAAAACGGGCCATTGATTACATGACAATCAACCCACCTTGATCTAATGGACACCACTACATCATAGTAGCAGTGGACTACTTTAGAAATTGGGATGAGGCAATGCATACAATTGAAAACATGACAAAAATTGCAGCATATTTCTTACTCAATCATGTAATAACTTGGTTTGGTGTACCCAAAGAGATCATCACAGATAATGGTAGCCATTTTAGGAATTCCTTCATGGATGAACTTACGACCAAGTTAGGATTACGACTTGATTTTTCCTCACCATATTACCCTGAATGCAATGGTCAAGTAGAATCCATCAACAAGGTTTTGAATACCATGTTGTAATGAACAACAAATAAGAACAAAAATAGTAGGCATATGATGTTGTTCTCTGCTCTTTGAGAGTACCATACCTCAGTTAAAATTGCAACTGGATTCACTTCCTTCTAGTTGGTTTATGGAAAAGAAGTTGTTGTTTCGATTGAATGTGAGATCATGTCATTAAAACTAGCTATCGAACTCTTACGTAAACACCTCTACATTAGAAGAACAAATCCTCCATCTTCATTCTCTCGATGAAACTAGAAGAGAGGCCTCATTAAATGTAGAAGCACAGAAGAAAAGAGTCAAAACCCAATATCACAAAGTGTATATGGCATAAGACGATTTCACATATCGAGGTTAGTATGGGATCGGGTGTTCTTCCCATATTACAATGATGTCTGTCATCCTCGAGTGTTTTCAGAAGGCGATTTGGTTTTGGTTTATGACCAAGAAAATGATAAAATACCTAAATGGGAAATTTGTACCTAAATTGTTTGTCCCACTTGCTGTCAAAAAAGTGTTAAAAATAGGTGCATATGAGTTAGTCAATTATGATAGGGAGCCCTTGTCGGAAATCAGAAATGGTATCTATCTGAAGAAATACTTTGCATATGCACTGAGGCCTCGCAACATTTGTTGTATTATGTTTTATTTTTGTAAACAAAAATGTACAATAGTTATTTCGTGCACACACTTATCTTGCTTGGTAGTTCTACTTGGTATATGTCATTAGAAACTTTCACTTATTTGGGATATGCTGATGGCGTCAGTTGTGGCTCTCAAAACATTGATTCTGTTGAAATATTCTAACTTTGAAGAATATTCTAAATGTATTTTATTGTTGTAATATATCGAAGATGTTTTATTCATCCATTGGGATGTTATTATTATATTTATTCATCATAGAGTCATGAGGTAAAACCTTTATTGTAAGTCAGGTCAATAGAACCCTCTAGAATATAATATTATATTGTTTTGTTTCTTCCTAGGTGAATTCATCCCAGTAAGTTTGTTGTGGTCGACTTGTTAGGGAAAAATTCAAGTGGAAGATAAAATATAAATATAAATATAAGAGGTGTGTTCCTCATTTGGACACACGCTCACTTGCGTATAGCGCATAGGAGAGAGAGATAGACATATCTCCTAGGAGAAGGAGCACATATTTGGGGTTTTTTCTTTGTACTTTTGATACATCTATATTGAGGAATTTTTTATGGGTTTTCTTCCCCTGCAGGGTTTCCCAGGATAAATCAATGTCTATCTTGTGATTATGTTTCTTTCAGTGATACTGCATATGCTATTATTGTGAAATTGAATTGAATACTAATGATATCTAGATTAGCATATGAAATATTAACATGGAATCAGAGCTAGCCTGAATAGGACAACTTTCACAAGGTGAAACTCTCTCTCTTCTCCCTATGACAAGAAATTAGGGTTTTTGTTAAAGTTGGAATTTTGGAGATTTGATTGCATATAAGTTGCACCTCTCTAGAGCACATCTATTGATCCCTAGATCAAATTTTTTTGAGTGGATAGATCTCTGGTAAAGTCAAACCCTAGTTTGGATTTGTACCAGAAAACCACAAAACCACAAAACTGTAGAAAATGCAGATCAGAATATCACAAGTCAATTTTGAGAGGTGAAGTTTGTAATCTCCAGAAACCAAGTGTACCATTAAACTAACCTCTGTTAAGTACATCTCTTGCTAAGGTCAGTTTTTCATTTTGAGAAATTTCATTTTTTAGTGGCCTCCTGGATAAGATGGCCCCAAGCACTAAGCTTGAGGATAAGCTAGAGGGCATAGAGAATTTTAGAGCATGGAAATATAGGATTGGCATCATTATTAGAGAGATTGATCTTGACAAATACATCAAAGGAGAAGTTGCAAAACCTAAAGAGGTTGAAGCTAAGGAGAAGCATAAGAAGGACCTGATTAGGGAAATGATGAACATTGATGATTCTATCAAAGATCACTTGATTCCTCAAGTGTCATCAAAAGAGATTCCAAAGGATATGTATGATTCCCTATCCAGAATGTATGAAGAAAGAAACATCAATAGAAAGATGAATTTGAGATGTCAATTAAAAAGTACCAAGATGAGCTAAGGAGACTCCATCCAAGACTACTTCACAAGGGTCTCCGAGTTCAAGGAGTAACTAGAAGCCATTGGAGACTCCCTTGATGAATATGAGCTAGTTATGACTGCTCTCAATGGTCTGACTAGACCTTGGGATTATTTCATCCAAACTATGTGCGCCAGAAAGGAAAGCCTGAAATTTGACATTGTATGGGAAGATTGCATACAAGAGAAGGATAGAGTATCCAACAAAGAATCTCTACTTAAATAATATGATCAAGTTCTAGCCACCCATACCAAGAGAAGAATAATTCAATATAACGTCAAGAAGGAAAGCCACAAGGAGTCTCAACCTCCCAAGAAGTTCCAAAGGACAAGAGGAAACAATCAGAGGAGAAACTACTCCAACTTTCAATGTTTCTATTGTAACAAGATATGACACATTGCCAGATGTTTTACATTAAAGAAAGAAGAATATAATAAGAGGAACAACAAAAGATATCATCCACACCTAGCTAAAGATGAATATGAAGAAGAAGAGGAAGTAGGACCTCAAAGAAAACAAGCAAAAGAAGAAGATGAAAAAGCATATGTATTATTCTCTACACTCTCTGGCTCTGTGACAACTGGATAAGATACATGGTTTATTGATAGTGGTGCTTCAAATCACATGACACAACAAAATAAAACTCTATCAAAACTTGAAGAGAAGACATCTCCTTAGAACGTATCATTAGGAGATGACTATCAATATCCTATCAAAGGAATTCATGAAGCAAGCCATAAGCTTGATTTTGTTACCCCCATGAAGATGAAGGAAGTATTATATGTACCAGGTTTGAAGAAGAACTTACTTCCTATCTCAACATTAGATAAGAAAGGATATAGGGTTTCATTTATAGATGGACAAGTAATTATGTGGCCCAAAGGAAAATAAATTGAAGATGTAGTTGTCATAGATGAAGAAGAAGGAGGCTTATATAAACTCAAGGTATATTTAGAAACAACCCTTGCTCATGAGACCACAAGCCCAAGTGAATTATGGCATAGGAGGCTTGCTCACATTAACTACAAAGTATTACCCCATGTGAGAAAATTAGTGACAGGTTTACCATATTTTAAGATCGATCATGAATGCATTTGCAAAGGATGCACAAAAGGAAATAATATCAAGAATCCATTTCCAAAGAGTGAAACAAAGACTAAAGGTACATTGGAATTAATTCATTCAAATGTATGTGGTCCAACTCCCTCCACACCTTTGAGTGGTTATGAATATTATTTTACATTTATTGATGACTATTCAAGAAAGAAATGGATATATTTCTTGAAAAAAAAGGATGAAGTATTATGAAAATTCAAGGAATTCAAAGCCTTAATAGAGAATCATTCAGAAATAATAATCAAGACACTCAAAACAAACAATGGTGGAGAATATACTTCAAGGGAGTTTGATTTTTTTTGTAAATAAGATGGAATCAAGAGGGAACTAACCACTTCTTACAATCCTCAACATAATGTTGTTGCGAAAAGAAAGAAGAGGACCATTATTGAATCAATGAAGACAATGATACATGATCAATATATTCCAATGCATCGATGGGATGAAGAAACAAGAAGGATAGTTATGTATGTAATAGATTATCCCATAGTTCCATTGGATTCAAAACTCTAGAATAAATGTTCACAAGAAAGAAGCCTGAAGTGAGCCACCTCAAGATATTTGGTTTTCCAGTATATGTTCACATACCAAAAGAAAATAGAACTAAGTTGGACCCTTCCAGAAAGAAGGGAATATTTGTTGGATACTGCGAAGTCTCCAAAGCCTTTAGAATATACATTCCAAGATTCCATCACATGGATATTAGTAGAGATGTAACATTTGACAAAGAAGCAGCTCTAAGGAGATCCAAAAAGTGTCAACATGAATAAGTATATGAAGAAGATGTACCTCCTAGAAAAATAGAATTTGCACCCTCCCTTGAAGAAGAAATATTAGAGGACCATGATATGCTAGAACCTCAAGAACATCCTACTATGAACATATCACAAAAGAGAAATCTTGCTTGGATAAGAGGAATTATACAAGAAGTAGAAAAGTATGGAGCTCCAGAAGGCTCTACAAGAATAAGAAAGAAGTCAAATCCATTTTCCAGTTATGTGGGTTTGATGTTTGATCTGGTAGATTAAGAACCTACAAGTAATGAAGAAGCTACACAGAAGAAAGAATGGGTAGAAGTAATGATGGAAGAATACCAATCTATAATGAAGAATGATGTTTGGGATATAGTTCCCAAACCGGAAGGAAAAAGTGGGGTGTCTTCAAAGTGGATCTACAAGATAAAACATGCAACCGATGGAAGTATTAAGAAATACAAAGCAAGGTTTGTGGCCATAGGATTCTCTCAGAAAGAGGGAATTGATTATGAAGAGACATTTGCTCAAGTATAAAGGTACACTTCCATTAGAACCATCATGGAACTTGCATCCATGATGAAGTGGATTTTACTCCAGATGGATGTGAAAACAACCTCCCTAAATAGTTTTATTGAGGAAGAAGTGTACATATAACAACCACAAGGATTTGAAGTTGAAGAAAAATGGAATCACGTGTGTAAGTTGAAGAAAGTTATGTATGGGCTGAAGCAAGCTCC
The DNA here is from genome assembly GCA_001517045.1 of Pseudotsuga menziesii. Classification (NCBI taxonomy): domain Eukaryota; kingdom Viridiplantae; phylum Streptophyta; class Pinopsida; order Pinales; family Pinaceae; genus Pseudotsuga; species Pseudotsuga menziesii. The sequence continues at coordinate 134,268 of LPNX010790038.1, read as the reverse complement.
TATAGCTTGGTATGGAAGGATATATAAATATTTTATGATCTTGGGATTTACCAAAAGTAAAGCTAACCCTAACCTTTACTTTAAGGTTATGGATGATGAACTTGTCATAATATTGTTGTATGTCAATGATTTATTCCTGATAGGAAATGAGAAACAGATTGTGGAGTGCAAGCAGAATCTCGCTAAAGAATTTGAGATGAAAGACCTTGGATTGATGCACTATTTTATAGGTCTAGAAGTATGGAAGAGCCCAAAATGACTCTTTCTCAACCAGGGAAATAATGTTGTAGAAATATTTAAAATGTTTGATATATTCGAATGTAAATCCATGGCCACACCCATGGATACCAACCTGAATTTGTGAGGTGTTGAATCATCATAGTTAGTGGATGTGACTCAGTATAGACAAATTATTGGGTCGTTAATGTAACTAACGAATATCGAGCCATATATATGCTATGTTGTGAACACCCTGAGTCAATATCTATTTAATCCTAGACATGTTCACCTAGTAGCTTCAAAGCATGTGATGAGATACTTGAAAGGTACAATAGACTTTGGTCTATACTATGTTGGAGATCGTGGGTATAGATTGTATGGTTATACAAATGCAAATTGGGATGGAAGTGTCTCATATAGGAAGAGCACCTCAAGTGGATGTTATTGTCTAGGATCTGCCATGATCTCATGGTTTAGCAAGAAGCATTCCAGTGTTGTTCTCAGCACAGCTGAAGCAAAGTATATAGTTTTTTGTTTTGCTAGTTGTGAATCCATGTCACTTCGAAAGTTGATGTTAGGTTTATTTGACCTCGAGTTGGATACCACAGTGATTATACGTGACAACCAGATTTGTATAAAGATGATGGAGAACCCAGTGTTCCATGAAAAATCAAAGCACATAGAAATATGATATTTTTACATATGGGATATGGTACATAAGGGAGCTATTAATCTACAATATGTGAATTCCGATGAGAAATTTGTTGATGTGTTAACTAATACTATGTCTTGAGTAAAGTTTGAATACTTTCGTGACAAGATTGGTATAGTCTGAAAGGACCTTCCTCGAAAAGGGGAGAAGTGATGATAATGTTGAAATGGGATTGTGTCATCCATGGACATATGTCCTAAAGTGATCTACAAAAAAATTTCTCTGAGAGTTGGTGGTATTGTATAATCCATGGACATATGTCCTAAAGTGATCCACATACTTTTGTCTCTGAGAGGTGGTGGGATTGTATCATCCTTGTACATTAGTCCTAAAGTGACCCAAAAAATTGTGTCTTCGAGAGGTGGTGGGATTGTATCATCCCTGTACATATGTCCTAAATTGATCTGTGGATTTTGTCTCTGAGAGGTGGTGGGATTGTATCATCCCTGGACATTGTTCCTAAAGTGATCTGCATACTTTTGTCTCTGTGAGGTGGTGGGATTGCATCATCCTTGGACTTATGTCCTAAAGTGATAGGGGTTGATCATCCCATAATTGGATCATGTGTGTTGCAGGTTATGTTGTTTCAGATGATGTTGTTGATTGAAATATCAAGTGTTGTTGTAGATGATGATGTTGATGATCGAAAGATCAAGTGTCACTACAGATGATGATATTGCTAATCGAAAGATCAAGTTTTGTGTAGATTATCAAGTGATCGATTGCTGCAGAAGATGAAGATCAAAGGTGAATAGTTAGTGTTGTAGAAGATGATGCTCCAATACTGAAGATGTTGAATATTTTCTAGTAACTATTCCAGTTGTTGATGATTATTGAAGAAAAATTCTTATGACATATAGATGTATCACCTTGATGTTTTTTTAAGATGTTATCTCTCCTTGATCCTACAGTTGATATTGTGGTTGTCAGTAGAATATCATTATCGTTAAGGAGGAGTGTTGAAATATTGTAACTTCAAAGACTATTCTAAATGTATTTTATTGTTGTAATATATCAGAGACATGTATTCCTCCATCGAGATGATATTATTTTATTTGTTCATCATAGATTCATGATGTAAAACCTTCGTTGTAAATCGAGTCAATAGAACCCTCCAGAATATAATCCTATATTGTTTTGTGTCTTCCTAGGTGAAGTCGGACCAGTAAGCTTGTTGGGGCTGACCTGTTAGAGAAAAATTCAAGTGGAAGATAAAGTATAAATAGAATAGGTGTGTTCCTCATTTGAGCACATACACACTTACTTGTGTATAGTGCATGGGAGAGAGAGACACGTATCTGCTATGAGGAGAAGCACATGTTTGGGGTTTTCTATTTTTACTTTTGATAAATATATAGAGAGGAATTTTTGCTGGGTTTTATTCCCTGGAGGGTTTCTCAGGATAAATCAGTGTCTATCTTGTGATTGTGTTTATTTCGGTGATCATGCATATGCTATTGTTGTGAAATTCAATTGAATACTACTAATATCTAGCTTAGCATATGGAATCTTAACACCTTCCACTCAAAGTATATTACACAATCTAATAGATAATATAGCAGAAGGTGTGTACCAGGATGTAATGAAATATACAATGAGTACTAATAGATTACAAACTTCATTAAATCCACTTGAATGCTTATTTAAGTGTCAAAACCCCCAAATTTCCGAAAAATTTAAAATTTTGAAAATATAGATAATTTACATTATTGCAGTCAACTAATTGTTTTAATTAGTTATATGTTAATGATTTTGTAGACTAAATTATTTACTTGGTTATGTTTATCTTATAGAATAATTCCTTTTCAGTTTAATAACTTTCTTTTCTTTGCGACCACAAGGTGGAACAATCTTGGTGATCTGGGGCTTACTTAGCTTTGAGCTAACACAAATAGTTTACCTGTCCTTACAGACTTACAGGTAAGAAGATCTGATGCTGCTTGTCAAAATCCTAAAGTATTCAAATATTTGTACATCGCAAAAATAATAGCTCATTAAAGAATATAAATGCTTTTCGAAAACCAACTACTTTATGAGGTAAAACCTTTAAATCGTTACTCTATTTAAAGATGCCATGGAAATGAGATTCAGCTGCTTTCTTTCTAGTAGTCGTAATTTATAATTCCTATTGTGTATTGAATCTTTCCAATGTTTATCATAGTCGTCGTGTAATGTACAAGAGTTAATAAGTTTCTATACTTATTATTCCATCTTCCCAACTTGAAGTTCTAAGGAAATTATATCCTCATAAACTACTGTCAATTTGGCTATACTAGTGATCAAGGATTAAGTTCTTCTGCCCATAATTTACTTGGAATATACTATCCAGTTAAGGTTATTAATTTTATAAAAAATTTCCATGTCAAGCTCCTTAAGCCATTAAGACTTAACATGCTTACTAGCAAACCTTACTGGTTTACTAATTAAACAATTAAAGGTAAAAAGTCTAACACTAGCATGTAGGGTATATACCATAAATTGACTTTAAGAAATTCTTTTATAAACATCAACTATCATAACTTTATATATAGTTATAGTTGGTTTAAATACTGAATGTCATGTTTGTTATAAACAAAGGGGTCATAGGTTAGACCTCACTCATGAAGTGTTTATGGTTTATCTTTAATTTATAATTCTATAATCTTGTACTTAAAGCCTTCTTCACTTACATAACGTGCTAAGTTATGTAATGTTTCTATCCTTACCATGTTACAATTTAATTGGTTAAATGATCATTTGTTGAAGCAATATTCTCACCAATTAAACGTTATAAATTCCTCTTATTCCATATAACAAGGCTTTACTATTATCAAGTTCATAACTGTTTGAGTAAATGTATACCATATTGTATATTGATGGGTCGTAAATTCTCCACTCCATTGGTAAGCTTTATAGCAAAGTTTATATAGTATTGATTTGTGACTTACCATGTATCATGCATGCTAGGTTGACAAAGGAAACAATGATTATGTTGGAACCTCTGATTTACCAATAATTGGAAATGATACTCTTTGTTTCAATGTTCATGAGGACTATGTGATTTTACCCACTGCATGCAAATAATTTGCATGGGGACGTGGCAACATTGTGGCCAAGCGTTGTATGGTTATAAGGTCAATCTAGAACCCTAGCTTGGCATTCCCTCCATCGCCTTTGGGCCTCTGGCTACTCTGCTACCATGCTCTTGTCTGCACTGTCACTTGCATCTGTTGCCGATAGTCTCTCTGTTTGTTGTTTCTCCTTGTAAGCTCGCCCTGAATGCTTAATACAAAGGTGTTGTCACGAAACTGTTTGTTTCTTGGGTAAAGGTTAGTGATACTTTCTCCATGGTTTCACCGTCATGGCTCTCTCAAACAAGAACCTTCATCTGTAAAAAGACTCCTTCCTCTTTGGCTTGACAGTGAGAGTCGAGGTCTTGCTTTCCTGAGTTGCTGGGGCATAGGGTTTACAACATAAGTAATTTTTGTTAAAGAACAGTTGCAGCCCAAGCGTTTACACTTGCTTGGCCAGTTGCTTAGACCCTCAGTCGCCGTTGGTAGATTCTGTGTTAGTAATCTCCTCTTCCCTGTGGCAGATGAAGGTTTGGCTCCTCCTCGCGTTGGTAACTACACTGTTGTTCGTGGGTGGTTATGTTTTAGTTAAAATTTGAGGTATGAAACTGCTATTAAACCCTCTTGTCATCTTTACAAGATTGTTTTTATTACACATTAGTTTATTTTTAATACCAGGTATTTCCATTATTGCTCCTCACTATTTACAGGTGCCGACCTATCCCTCTACGTGGTTGGTGCGAGGTTGTGGCAACGACTTGCTGGTTCACGGTAAGCCTTGGATACCCCATGGTTGTTCTTCCTTGTCCAATCCCTTATGGGGCATTTGCTGGTTGGTCATCGTGGCCTGTAAAACCCTTGTGTTTTTTGGTTTACCTAGTTATTGGTTCACTACTTCTAGTGGATGTTGAAACCCTTTCTTTATGCGGGGCTCTCCAGCTTAGGCCGTGACTGTAAATTTTGATTTTTGTTCAGTTACTGTGTAAATATGTAAAAATAGAAGGAAGGGCTGTTAAATCCTTACGTTGTTAGTTTTGTTAGAAGCCGAGAGGCACTAAAAGAGCTTAACTCTTTATTTATACCTCTGTTGTATATTTTGTCATAGTAGGGTTTTACCCTAACTTGGCAATATAAAAAGTATTTGCAGTTCCTTTAAATTATCTTTAATTTATAAATCACTACTGTAATTTATTTGGTTATTATTTATAGTGTATAATGGTTGGTTGAGCTCGGTGAATCAAGCATGTTATTACTCTGTTGGTTTATTTCCTGCGCCTTATTGCCTTTAAAATTTTTCCCTGTAGTATTATTTAAATAATACCTGCTAGGGTTTCAGTACATTGTTTTTATATTAGTTTACTTTATTATAATAGAATTTGTAAATGTTGTTATATAATTTTTAACCTTCGGAATATAAGAATTTCATGTTTTAAGTGATGTACTTATGTAACTAATAGTTACATCTTTTCAAGTACAAAATTCATATTTACTTGTTAAGAAATAAAAATGTTATCTTGTTTATAAGTAATATTGCTCCTATAATTATATATGTTATCTTTATGTTTAATTTATTTGTAGGAGTATAAAGAGATAGTATTCTATTGTTTAATTCTTATGTTACCTTGTTTGTATTACCATAATAGTATTGATAAAATAAAAGAGTAATAAACTATCGAAGTTCTTTCCTATGAACTGTATTGTAGGGTTTGTTTTAAATTATAAAAGAAATAAGTTAGTAGCTGTATAAATTGTTTAAGTTCAGTTAGATAACATATAAAAATAAAAGGTTATTTACATTACAGCGTATTTAAAATCTTACACCAATTAGTTCAGCTTTAGAAATAAATCTAATTTTATCCACCTCGCTCACAGTTTATTTGCTGTAAAACAGTAGTTATTTATCCTATACAAGAAAGGAGTAATATTTAGAGATGAAAAGCATTTTTATTTATCCTAACAATACTCATTTTAGATATTAGATTCTTCCTTTGTTTCAAAATGAAATAATAAATTTACCGAAATGAATACTGTACAGAGAACTATTTATCTATCCAAACCTACTTCTGTTAGTAAAAAGACATAGCTTTTTTACCTTTACTAAAATCTAACATTCACAATCTAAGCCTAATTCTAACTCTACTCCATGTACAGAATGCTATTTCTTCTAATAACAAAATAAAAGTAACATTCTCTTTTTCAAGCTAACATCTTATTCTATAATTTGCATCATACTTTCTTTACATAAATTCACCACCTATGCTGGAGTACGATCTAGATTACTCCAGATGAGGAAAAACACAGGTAGGATTTGTTTCTCATTTAGAATAATTTTATTACTAAACAAACTAAGATTTCCTATCTTCTAAGTTTTTTACATCATAACTGCAAATGCATCATTCAATCATACACAGATAATAACACAGAAATTAATAAATAACAAAACCTGTTCTTAGAGCTTGGATGACAACAGCAATGGCAGGTCGTTCCTCCCTACCAACTCTTGGAGAGTGCTCAAACAGCGACTCCTTAGGACCCCCGAGCTTGCCCTGGTCTCCCTAGCCGGAACTACGTGTAGCAAATAATCAAGTACTAGTCCTAAGACTCAATACTAGTTCTGAACTTATCAGTATTTTCTCTCAGCTAGCAAGCTGTATCAGACCAAGTTACTGCAGTTTATCTCTCAAAAAACCTTCCTTATAGTTTTCCCTTTCCCCCAATGAATTCCTTGAAGTGCATTCCACCTGAATGATTCTTCTCCTGAAAAATATCTGAGGAGCCTCAGCTCTCTACATTGGGTACTTTTAAAAGATTGCATAGGTCTTTTTGGGTTAGTTGTCATTAATTGATCCACCTGCTCTAATCCCACTTTCTTGGGGGATCATGACCCCAAATGTAGAGAAGTTGCCACCTGCAACACAGGA
>LPNX010790038.1:102483-124591 GCA_001517045.1 Pseudotsuga menziesii | reverse complement strand
TATATATATATATATATATATATATATTCATTGTTTTACACGTGAAAGTGTTGAGCCTTGAATTTACTTTTTATGTCAAGGCCGTGTCAAAATCAAACATAAGTGTACTCATGCATTACATCATTCATTAAATCTTATACATTACTTATTCTTATATATTTATTTTATTCCTGACTTGTTGTCCTGTTTAAATTAAATATTCAGCTATAATAAATTACGGCTGGTAATCAAATTTTGATCGTTTCAACTCCCCACACACTGTCTCCTCCCTTGTCTTCCGCTTTTTCCTTCTTTCTTCCCCACACACTGTCTCCTCCCTTGTCTTCCGCTTTTTCCTTCTTTCTTGTTGTTGTGTTGACAATAGAAGTTGTGACTGTTGTTGTTCAGTAGGTAATGCTATTGAAACATACCTATTAAATATGTCCATCATTTCCACTCCTTTCTCAAATTCCACCTGAATACATGTAAATTCACAATAAAATATCATTAATCAGAAAGTCGTTGATCCATCAATGGAATCAAATCTACTTTACTATAGAACTATCTTGCATCCATCAGTTTTCTGATCTAACTCGATGAGGAGAAGCAAATCACCTAAAAAGTATTCTAAGACAATATTTAAAACAATATTTACCTGTTGGGTGTCTCGACAATCTATAATCGAAATCTGGTTAGGGTTTTCCAAAGTAATATGCTCGAATTGGCTGTAGGGCACATCCTTTATTGTGTGCCATTTCACCGGAAAGATTCCCTTCCAATGGCCCTCCCAAAAATCTGCGGACACTTCAAAATCTACTGGGCCATCCATTTCAGCCACGCCACAGAAATTCTCGCTTTCTCTCACCTGCATGTCCTCGCACCCAGATTTATCTCTTTTAGATTCAGAAATAAATTATGTTAATGCAATACACAAGCAAGAAATGGATTAGATTCAGAAATGGATTATGTTAATGCATATTGGACCAATTTATTAAGAAAATAAGTATTCAAGAGGAAAGTTATAATATTACCGAGAAGAATAATATTACACTGGACTCATGACGACGGGCTTCTCTGTAAGCTGCATTTAGTATTCTATTTCGTCTGGGGCTGCTCGTCCACAGGCTGTGTTTAATACTACTTAACACGTTCTTCCTACTATTAGACTTTATAACAAAAAACTTGGCATTCGAATACTCTATGCTGGCTACATTTACAATTGCATGCTCGTCTGGTTCTATACGGCCATGGCCTTGGGGCAATGATTTATTATAATTATAATTATTGGCCCTCGCCACTCTGCGTCTGCCTCTCACTGCTGCTTGAAGAGTACTGCGATTCCTTCCACTGGAATGCCTGCTGTTGGAGCTTTTTCTTCTTCCTGCATCAAATGGTGGATGTGGATAGTAACCATTACCATATGGAGTACCCGACTCGTTATACCTATTCATGTTCATAATCGTTGCAGGCGGTGGAATGTGATATGCGTAATCTGGCTGTACTGGTCCGGGTTGGGGTTGTATTGGCAATTGTGGTTGTGGTTGCAGCAAAGGATAAACGCCATCAATGGGTGGATCATAATAATAATCACTACCATGCTGAGTGTCAGGGTCGTTGAAATAATAGCCATTCATATTCATGTTCATGTACCATGCGGCCCGATTATATCCATATGGGACTTGGCCCTGTTCTTGACCTTGCCACTGCCACTGCCCCTGGCCCTGCCGCTGTATCATCATATTGCTATTCTGAATATTTGGGTTTGCACCGTTTCCTGGGTATGAATTGTTTCCTGTAACACCGTCACCTTCACTTGCATGCCCATCATTTGCCATGTGAAAACCCTATATCTTCACCCTCGCCTGCAGTAGAGATAGAGATATGCGGCAGCTTATATCTTTCAGATCAGACAATACCCGAGAATGATTACCTTCGGAGACTTATATCTTTCAGATCAGATCAGATATGCCGCAGCTTATCTCTTTCCGATCAGACGATACCGCAGAGTGAATACAAATAATGGAAATGTTTTAAGAATCAAAACAAACCAAATTGTGTATATACGTTGCCCCCGGCCTCGGCCTCATTATAGAATCACGATTTGCCACTGTTCCCACATGGTCCATACTTTTTCATCCATACTTTTTCATATATATGTGCCAAAGACCATGGCATTCATGAGGGTTTGTCTATAAACTAAAACCATGTTTTTCAGGACACACGAATTTATTAAATGGTGCCATATCTATACATGGATTGTGAGTCACTCAAGGACACATGAGTCGAACATTAGTTTGGAGGGAAATTAAAATATTAAACGTCTTATCTCGAGCTCTAATTTCATTTGAAGGAATAGGGTCTTGAATCGTATCACTCCACAAGAGCCATTTGCATGGATTTACATAGAAGACTCTAAGTAAACTATGGTGTGAGTTTAATTATTAATGTTTTAATGTAACCGCCAAAAGTCAAAGAGACATTGTTGACTTTTCATTTGCTCAAGGTTTTTTTTAATCTAATCACGCTAAGGGTGGTGGAAGTGTGCCTTTCAATACAAAATTACAAAATTGTTGAGTCCAATTCTATGCCACAATGAGATACCATATGGCTATGGCTACTTTTTCCTAAATCCATGGTGAACTAACACTTAATAATTATACCATTTAGCTTAAAAGTTGCTTCTACCAATCATGGTTAATATGTTCTTCTCATTTTAATTCATCATTTCTATGAAGTTTTCCATGGCTTTGTGCTGGGAATCCATGGGAATCCATGTGATAGATTTGGAGGTGGATGACCAATTCTCTTATGTTCCATCATATTGCTTCATGCCATGCCATGCTTTAAATATAGACCTAGCAAGTGTTAAAGGAATGATTGTCTCACATAATATGCCAATTTTGACCAACACAGGGCACTCATGAAAATTTATTGTCTCTCCTAATATGCCAATTTTCACCATGAGAGGGCACTCGTGCAATTGATTGCCTCACATTATATGTTTATTTTCACCAAGAGAAGGCATCGATGAAAATTCAAGTCAATTTTGGCAACCAACATATGTAGTTTTCTTTGCATATGTGATTTTCCACCATAGTTTTAGTCAACAAAATTAATGGCAAGTTTTATTATTCCCTAGAGAGTGACTACCATGACCTGCAATTATTCATAAGAAGTAAGGATGGCTTCCAAAGTCCAAGATTCATTATAGTTTCCGAGAAACATGCAATATTTCTCTCCTCCAATTATTAGAGGCTAGTGTTCTAATAAAATTCTAAAAAAATAAAGAGAAGATTTTATAACCTAGGTATCTATCTCATGGGCTTCATTCGTTCTAATGTACCATCTAAATATGGTGGTTTTACATGTAATTTGTGGTGATTACCCACCCCATTTCTTTGTAACACACCTTGTGATAAAGTATGGGTGCCATTTTATTCCTACATCTTCAAAGAAGATTTCATAATAGAACCCATGCATATCTGTTAACAAGATTTTATTTTCTATTAGAGATAACATGTCCCTCAGAGATTTCCATGGTGGCCATGGCCTCAACCATACATTGTTGGAAATATTGTTGTCATTCATGTCAAAGACAATGGGAGATTGTTGATGTCCAAAATAAAGAAGACGATTGTTGAAGATATTGTTGTCATTGATGTTAAATGACAAAGGGAGATTGCAGATAATGATGATGTTCAAATGAAAGCATTGATGTGCACCCCATTTACCCACTTGCATAGGCAATAAAACCAAATAAATATGAAGAAACTATACGTCGGGACCACCTTGTAGGAAAATAAGAACACCATGCAATAATAAGGGGACAACCTAACCATGATGTCTAAATGAAGACCCCAGTAGACTACTTACGAATGAAAGAAGCCAAAGAAATATCAAGAAACCACACAATGGTACCAGTTTGTGGGAAAAGGTGGACACCTTGCAATAATGAGGAGTCAACATAACCATGCCCCTTGACAAAGGGAGTTCATTGGACTTGAAGGCATTGAAGATAAGGTATGTGCTAGCCTTGTAAATAAAGAAAGTTGAAAGAAGGCATAAACACCCTCTTGTTGCTCCTTGGAAAGAGATTGGCCCTAAAAAAGATGGATCCCCTGAAAGTGGGCTAGAAAGGTATAAAGAAGAGGAGCATCACTCTTATTTTATCATCTCATCATAATTTGAGTTCCTTTTCTAAATAATGCACAATTCTAAGAGGAATAAAGAAGAGAGATAATGAAAACTTCTAAGGGGAAGTTTGAAGATATTCTCTTAAGGATTTTCTTGGTTATTTGAATCTGTTTTCTTGAAGTTTTTTCTAAGGGTTTTCTAAGGTTCTATAGGGAGGAGGAGGCACACTTATGGAAGAGGAAGGATTGAATATGTGATCTATTCATATCGTATGGAACTTTCATTGCTGGGAACTTTCACTACTAGGAAGTATTGTATGGTTTGCTTTGAGATGCGATCTTGGAAGATTATATAATGGTTCTTCTATGGGTGAGGCTCGTGTAGAAGGTGAACATACCATATTTTGGAATTGGTTTGAAGATGTTCTTACGACAGATTATGGAGTCGATCTAAGGAAAGATATGAGAAAAATTTCAAGCAGATTGAGGTAGGATATGTAACATATTTGAAGCTAATTATGAGGTAATATTTGGCATGATTATGTCAACATTATTGTACATTATTATTTAGTAGGTTGGTTCCTACATATTGTTGGGTTGGTGCTTAACGGAGGACATTAGAGGAAATTTCAACTCAAAATGGGCCTTTTAACTTTGATTCAAATTCCATGTCATCATGTGTTAGCCAATGAAATTGCTTTAAATTTGAAATACCATATAGGTCTTAAACACTTTTTTAATATAAATTTGGCGATAGGTATCATAAAAAAACTACTTTTTTTGTTTGTATTTTCGACATATCTCCCCGTGTTTTTACTCAAATTTTGATCGGGAGAGCTCGTTGGATGCAGAAATAAATTCTGCATCCAACGAGTACCCACTCCGCATACTTTTGACGGACCCCGTTACCCCAAAAAACAAGATATACCTGAAAAAATGTGATGACGATGAATTTGAGTAAAATCATGAGGATATATGTCAAAAATACAAACAAAAAAGTAGTTTTTTTCTTTTCTTCCTCCAAAATTAATAAATATTATTTTATTATTTTAACTGTTATTTTATTAATTCTTTTTAGGAGGCCCATTTTGAGTTGAAATTTCCTCTAATGGATTGGTGTCTCTAGTAGGTTGGTGTCTACATATTATTGAGTTGGTGCTCATTTGAGGAGATTGGTATCTCTAGTAGGTTGCTGCCTACATATTGTTGAGTTGGTTCTCATTCTATGGGTTGGTGTGTCCAATATGTTGGTGCTTACAAAATCTGTAACAGCAGGTTGGAGCCTACATGAATATACAAAGATAATTTTTTGTGGTTTTCTCCCAAAAAGATTTTACATGTTAAATTATGTGTAATGTGATTGGATTTTATGTGTATTTATTTTTTCAAAGTAAATGAATGTTTAAAGGAATAAAAATTATGAGTTACCAACCACAAAATCATCTTGATATGTCAGGTCAAAAACTTATACTTACCCAAATAAACAGAAACAACTTGTTTATTTATGTAAACTTCACAATATTTCCTTCAATCATGATTTGTCCCTCTTTCTTTTAGATGGAAGCGATGTGATTTTCCATAAAATTGATGAACATTAAGAAAATGAGGCCTTCCCAATTTCTTATCCAGTAAGATTTCACAACACTGAGTTTTGACTGCCTGGTGATGACTCTTGGTAGTGGTAACGTTTGGTGAACAAGTGTATTGAATGAATCCTTACAATGGGAAGATGATGCATTTGTTGACAATAAATAGGAGTCACCCCGGGAACTATGTATTGTAACAACACAACAAAAATCCTACTTTTCAGAACCCTCTTTTTTTCATAACCAATTTTTTTTTTATCATGCCACATAATTTTTTTATGACTCACTATATATATTTATATTGTATGCGAAGAAGTACCAGATTACCTAGCTTCAGCCCTAGTACGAAGGTTTCGCGGAAAACACGTTGGGGAAACTTATTTACGAAATTGGATGGAAATTAATTGGGGAATGATACTGGACCAAATCCCTTCCTTCCATATCATGTTGTGGGGATGGATACTATTCAGAGTGCATTCAAAACTAGATAAACAAAGATTAATGGAATATAGTTTGAGTTGGGGCCCTTCCAAATTAATACTAAAAAGGTGGTAGGTTTATTTTGATGCTAGAAGAGAGCCTCAAAATTTGCAACATGTATGGGTTATCCTGCCAAGCTTACCCATGATTTTTTGGAAAATACCAGTGCTGGACCCAATCAGAGACAAGATTGGAAGATTCATTTCCTTGGAGGAAAATTGGGACAGAAAAATTGACAGATGATGCGCAAAAATACTAGTAGAATTGGACCTTCGAGATGGATTAAACGAGGGAATCAAGATGGAAATGTATGAAAGTATTTGGAATCAATGATTGGATTATTGGAAAATAGAATTCATATGTTTTGGGTGCAGAAAAGTATGCCATATAATCCAAGATTTCTAGTTCCCTGCTCTAAGGAAGATATGGGTAAAAAAGACATTGGAGATGTTACAAAAAGAGGTGAAGGAAGTGGATGAGGGAATAGGTGACAGACTAAAAAATCCATAGGATCACATCCATAACGTTGATCCATGTAATTTGGTGGAAAGTATGTCAACCTCTCCCCTCGATAAGTATGATGTCTCTTTTGAAGTCTCTCATGTTAATAATTATTTGTTGGTAGTACCTCTAGAAGGAGAGACTGATCCGGTTTTGGGTACTTTTAATTATCCTTGTAATTCCCCTAAGAATGTATTTTCAATAACAAAAGTATCAGTTAAACCTTTAGTCTTGGGACATGAAAAAACCACACCTTTGGGAAGCACTAAAGTATACAACACAATGGATACGGTAGCCTCTTTGGTGGGGAATGAAGAAGTGATTTCTGGTGGTTTCAAATACCTGGGTTTCTTTCTCAATCCCAATGCTTATTCTTTTAAGGATTGGATTTGGTTATATAAGAAGGTGGAATCACACATCTCATGTTGGGCCAACAGATATCTCTCTATAGGTGGATGTCTGACACTTCTAAAAGAAGTACTTTAGAGTATACCGATATACTAGGCTTCCATCGCATATATCCCAAAAGGAATTTTGACAAAGATTGTAACACCCCGGTTTTGACCCCATTTGCATTAAATGTATATGATGTATATATTGTAATTAATAGTGATGTGGAGCTAAAGGAAAAATCCCCACCATCGATTTTGTTGTTTTATGTTTTGGCGATTGAAATCGTTGACGATGGTATATCATGTTATCTAGCACATATTAATTTTGTCATCATGTAATTATGCAATTTAATTAAAATAAACCCCAACCAGCTATGTCAATGCAACCATCATGAAAAGGGCATGATTTTCCTAAGGATAGGGAGGTAAATTATTAAACTTTGGGCCAATGGGGAAAATCCAAGTGTTAGTTGTTAAACCCATTGTAGTTGTCAAACACCCTTTTGAATTACTCACCTTTCCCTTGTCTCAATCAGTCAACTACCACATTAAAAACCTCTGTTGTTAGTTGGGCAGTGGTGTGTGGCAAGACTATCAGTCCTTGTCCACATGCACACTCCACCAGCAGACTCTTTCACCCTCACGTGGGAATTCTTCCATTCTTTCCCATCCTCACACAGAGACAGTCATTTTTCTCCTCATGTGCAGGTTTGGGAATTTCTCTCACGCAGTCACTCAGTTTTCACACATGCATGCAGCGGCTGGTTCAGTCTTCGTTTTCCAATTCTGGGCCGTGTGTGTGCATTTTCCTTACCGGATTTGTGGTTCTATGCATATGTTCCCCTATCCATACTGAGGTTCTGATCTCCTCTTCCAATTTAGGGCTATGTATTTCCCATTGCTTTAGTGGTGAGATCGAGGCTGCTGTTTTCCCCATGTGTGTGGGCTTCTACTGAGTTTTTTTGGCCATGTTAGGTCCAAGAACAACTGTGAAATAGATTTGCTTAGTCTGAGTTGCATTCACCATTTTTGGTTTCCATCATGTTTCCCTTTTTCTTTCATAGAGCTATGACTTGCTTGACCTTGTTGTGTGTATGAAGTGGTTGGTCTTTGGACTGTATTGGAGTGGGGATGAAGGTTTGGTATGCTTGATAAACCTGGTGTGTTTGGGAGCCTCATAGACAATCTAGAGCACTGGCTTTCTTCTCCACAACCCCTGAATAGCACCAGAAGGGAAGTCAGGACCTAAAGGACTGTGTAGCAAAGAAGGGACTGATTCCTTGTGTTGGGTGTGTGTGGGTGTCCTAGAAGTCAGTCTAGTTCTGGTGTAGTTGTCCTTAGCTCTTCAATGAGCCCACCAGCTTAGCATTCAGCTTTTCTCAGCTCCCTGATGGCCTGATAAACCCAACTGTGTTGGCTTGGCTGATTTGTGTACCTTTGGCTATGTGTGAGCCTGCTTAGTTATGTATTCCTTTGGGAATCATGCCCAGCTCAAGGGTGGCAGTGTTGCTCAGAGACTAAGGAGAACACTGGCCTATGGTTGGGTGGAACATTACAGCAACATAGCTAGTTGTAGGATGAATTCTTCATAAGATAAGTATTCTTAACTATCTCATCTCTACAAATTGTATTTTGTTCTTTAATGAAAATGATGAACATGTTAAATGCTTGAATGTATGGTTTTGCTTCCGTTGTATGGTAACAATGTATGCATGTTTTACTTCAAAACATTTAAGTTTTTATGTGTGTATGTTCATGGGGCTAGTTTCCCAGATAGCTAATGGTATGGTAGCATCCTCTTCGTCGATCGGATGGTCGGGGACGTTACAAAGATTTGTAAGAAGTGTCTTTGCTTCCTATGGATAGCTAGTTAAAAAAGGATGGCATTCCCTTCATGAAGTGGAAAATGGCGACAAATATTAATGAGTTGGGGGTTTGGGGATAAAGAACCCCTATTTATTCTGTGAAACGCTTGTAGCCAAATCACTTTGGAAACTAACGGTAAAAACCAACTCTCTATGGGGAAAAGAAATGACCTCCAAATATTGTCCAAATTCTTCAATAATAGATTGGCTTAGAAGTTAGGAAAAAAGTTACAAGGGAAGTGCAGTAGGTTGGAAAGCATTGGTGCTCTCCTTCCCTTTAATAGGTAAATGGATGGCATGGCATATTAGAGATGGTATGAGTGTTCCAATAACAGAGGACCCGTGGTTCGGTTCCAATGGTGCTTACACTCTGTCTTCAAACTTAATTTCTCTACTAAAGAGGAAGAATATTAAAAAATTAGCAGACGCAAATATCAGGTCCTCCCAAGGAATAGTTAGAGATGAGTGGAAAACTGCACTAGAACATCTATGTTTTTCTAACAAGGCTACAGAAGAATGATTAGGACTAATAAACTATTTGAAGTTGAATTTCATCACCTTGAAGGATAAGGAACCATACAAGTTAGTATGGGTGAAGAAATCCTCAATTGGATATTTTACAATGAAATTGGGGTATGAGGTTCAAGAAATCAAATCCTTTTCCGAAGAAAAAAAATGGTGGTGGCATACTATTTGGAAAATTGTAGGTCCACTGAAGGTGAAGATAATTATTTGGTTAGCTTTGAATAACAAAATTATAACTTTGGAAAACTTTATGAAAAGAGGATGGGCAAAACCAAGTTGGTGTGTGTTATGTCAATCGAACTATGAAACTTCATATCACTTATTTTCTTCCTTCCCTTATGTAGGGGTTGTATGGAATGCAGCCTCAAAATATTTGAGCAACTCGAAAATGCAGATGGAAGCCACTCTTGAAGAATGTTATAGAATTTGGTGGAAAAATCCCTTGGTACGTAGCCATTAGAGGAAATTTCAACTCAAAATGGGCCTTTTAACTTTTATTCAAATTCCATGTCATCATGTTTTAGCCAATGAAATTGCTTTAAATTTGAAATACCGTATAGGTCTTAAACACTTTTTTAATATAAATTTGGGGATAGGTATCATAAAAAAAACTACTTTTTTTGTTTGTATTTGTGACATATCTCCCCATGTTTTTACTCAAATTTCAATCGAAAGAGCTCGTTGGATGCGGAATTAAATTCTGCATCCAATGAGTACCCACTCGGCATACTTTTTATGGACCCCGCTACCCCAAAAACAAGAAATACCTGGAAAAATAGAATGATGATGTCATCATTCTATTTTTCTAGGTATTTCTTGTTTTTGGGGTAGCGGGGTCCATAAAAAGTATGCCAAGTGGGTACTCGTTGGATGCGGAATTTAATTCCGCATCCAACGAGCTCTCCCGATCGAAATTTGAGTAAAAACACGGGGAGATATGTCAAAAATACAAACAAAAAAGTAGTTTTTTTCTTTTCTTCCTCCAAAATTAATAAATATTATTTTATTATTTTAACTATTATTTTATTAGTTCATTTTAGGAGGCCCATCTTGAGTTGAAATTTCCTCTAATGCTTGATGCTTTCCATTTTCTGGTTAATTATTGAATAAAAAATCAAAGCTCCTTATTTACAACGTTTACTGGATGCAATCAAAATATAAATATGAATGTTTAGCACTCATCAAGGAGGAACACAAGGGGATCCGAACCCCACATTGGTTTTGTTCTTGGAGAATGCTTTGATCTTTCAGTTTTCTGTGTATAGAATGATTCAGGACAACTTATGTAAAATGATAATATCAGTAGGTTAATAGCATCATATGGAAGTTTCTCATGATTCAAGGTATGTATAACTCATGAACGATATGATAGCTCATGGAGCAATGTTGTAAATCCTTTAAGGACAGTCAATGCTATTATATCTCAATAGAATATTATTTTCCTTGAAATATATATATATAATCTACAATAGATTGAATTTATCATTTTTGAAATTGATATTTCTGATTTGTAGCAGAGTGGTTTATTTACTCAACATATGAAATTTGAAAAATGGCCAAGGGCCTATGATAGTCAAAGACTTTAAAGGAGAGAACCTATTATAGAATGAGTGTGGCCAACAACTAATCTAGAAAAGGTATGGAAAACATGGCCCAAGAATGAGTCATACTTGAGCTAATACCACACTAGATGAACAAAGTTTGTTCACCCAAAATTTATCTAAAATATTTGGAATATAATGTAACCTGGCATTTATAGTAAAACGATATATTGAGTAAATGCATATGAAAGAAAGAGATTATAAATTACAATTCAGGGCCCATTATATATATCTAGACTGAGTGTCTTTTCATTATAGTCATGTCTTTTCAATAAGACACATCTTTTAATTATGTATTTTTATTAATTATTAATTATTTATATTTATATTATCTTATGTATATTTATGTTATTTGTGTTCATAAAAAAAATAGTGTTGCATCATCAAGATTAAAATATTTGAAATTTAATTTTAGAAGATGTTTGGTTAAATTTTTGTACCATGGGCAAGGTGCTTGTTTAAGGGCATACAATGACTTGATGATTTTGCATACCTTTTCTTATTTCCCTTTCACATCAAAGCCTTCCCACTGAGGCATGAATACATTCTCTTTCAAGTCTCCATTCAAGAAATCATTCTTAGCATCCATCTGATGAACCTTTGACCCATTCTACTCCAAAGACAATAAACTAGTGCATATGGTAGTCCATTTTGTTGTGGGGGAGAAAGACTCCTAATATTCGATTCCTTCATTTTATGAAAAATATTTTTCCACAATCCTTACATTGTTATTGTTGAGTGATCCATCAAATATGTGCTTTTTATTGTATACCCACTAGCAAACAATTGGTTTGGTTCTAAATGGAGGGTCCACCAACTTTTAGGTCCCATTGTTAATGACAGCATTATATTTATTTTGCATGGCTTCTTTCCATTCATCACAAGAAATATATCCTTCAAAGGAAGTTGGTTCAAGGTTACCAGATAAATTCAAATCACAATCATATGAGACACCTGAATTATATGCATCATTTCCATCTTCTTGTCTAGTCAAACTTATCATTCTCATCTTTCTGACTTCATCATGATGGAAAATTTCAAGTATCTTTGTGACCCACTTAAAAAAATTTAGTGAAGTTCCATTTTGCTAAGTTGGTAGTGCATCATTCTCTTCAATATTTAGTCTTCCAATCCTCTCAAGCACAACATCCAATTGAACCTCATGTTCTGGTGAAGTGGCATAAACTTATTCATGAGGGGGTGTTGGTGCTACAAAAGGAGATTCCTAAGATTGATCCAAGATAGGGACCCCCCTTCAATATGTGGATTCTCGTTATTAACTTCATGAAATATCGTTACATGAGTAAATTTATCCAGATGATTAGTCTACCTCTCAATAGACTCGACATTTTTATTCATTTTAAGAAAAATAACGTCATTGCAAAGAATAAAATTTGTGTTTACTTCATTGTAAAGATGAGATGCCTTGGTGGTGATTGAGTGCCCCCAAAAAATGCTCTTTTGAATCTTCTATTGAGCTTGTTTTTTTATTCCTTTAGAATAAAGGAATAATAGGTGAAACCAAAAACCCTTAGATGTCTCACCTAAGGAATGCTACCATACCACATTTTGTGTGTAGTTTTTTCTCCAAGAGCATGAGTTGGACTTCTGTTTCTCAAATAAACTATACTTGAAGGTGCATCACCATGAAACATCAATTTGAGATTCTTGAAAAATAAAATGGAGTGTACATAAGATAATATAAATAATAATAATCATCATTAATTAAAAAAACATAATGAAAAGACGTGTCTTATTGAAAATTCATGACTATTAATGAAATAACACTCCATCTCTCTATATATATAACGATCCCTCAATTGTAATCTATTATCTCATTCATTCATAAACATTTACTCAAAATATTATTTTACTCTAAATGGATTACTTTATATTCCATATTTTTTAGATAATTTGTGTGTGAACGAACTTTGTTCGTCTCATGTGGTATCAAAGAAAGTATGATCCAGCCTTTGGCCAAAAATTTTAGACCTTGTTTGGATCAATTGTTGGCCACACTCATTCTATCATAGGTTCTTTGCTTTCAAGTCCTTGACCATGGACCTTGTCCCTTTTTAAAAAAACTATTGAGAAATCAAACAGTTCCACTCCAAATCAAAGAAATATCAAATTTGAAAAAAAGATATTCAAGTGAAGAAAATTCAGTCCATTGCACACAAAAAAAAATGTTTATCTCATAAACACGTATCTAGAAAAATTTTAATTAATTGATATATATATATATATATATATATATATATATATATATATATGAGTAGTAAAAAAACCCATGGCATGGTAAAAACAATTAATTGGTTTTGAAAAAATGATGGTTTCTGAAAGACATGATTTTTGTTTTGTTGTTGTAATACATAGTCCTCAAGGTGATTCTTATTTGTTGTCAATAGTTGCATCATAGTCCCATTTTAAGGATTCATTCACTAAACACTACCTCTACCAATATTCACCACTAAGTAGTCAAGGCTCACTGTTGTGAAAGCTTATTAGATAAGAATTCAAATGAGTCATTTTCTTATTGTTCATTGATTTTATGAGAAATCACAATGCTTCCATCTAGAGGAAAGAGGATTGAATTGTGGCTGAAGGAAACATTATGGCTTTCAAGGAAATAAACAATTCATTTTTGTTTATTCGAGTAAGTATAATATGATTTTGACCCCATATATCAAGACATTTTCACGGTTGGAAAATCAAGTATGAGATCATTAGTAGGTTTTCGGACTTCAAAGCTCTTCTTGAGAACCAAACAAGAAAGAAGAGAAAAATTTTGAGATCAAACAATGGGATTGAGTATTCCTTCAATGATTTTGAGTATTTTTTAAAGGATGCAAGAATCAAGAGAGAGTTCACTGTTTTTTACAACATACAATAGAACGGGTTGCAAAGTAAAAGAACTAATCCATCACAAGGTTTGTTGAGGCCCTGATACATGATTAGGATTTGTCAATGTTTCTATGGGTGAAAGCATGCAATGAAATTATTTACATCTAGAATATGTGTCCTCACAATATTTTGGGGGACAAGACACCAAAGGAGGCATTCACTAGTGTGAATCCAAGGGTGTGTTATTATGCATGTTTGGATTTGCAGTTTACATCCATACACTAGTAGAGAAGAGGACTAAATTTGAACCCTCTAGAAGGATGTATTTTTTTGTTGGCTACAATGAGACTTCAAAGGCCTACAATATATATATATAGGGGGAATAAAGACAATTGTAAGAATGGATGTAAATTTTGAGGAAGATTCTAGATCTAGGAAGTATCATGACCCTATTCCAATGGTAGAGGATGATGATAAGGAATATTTGAAGGTTGAGCTAGGGTCACTAGTGACTTCCATGTTGGGGAAACAACCTTCAGGTGTAGAGGAGACACTTGTTCATAGGATTTTTTTTAGGAGAAATTGATGGTTCATGCAGACATTGGGGGATTCTTAGAGGCACATTGAGGCTCCTAAGAGTTCATTTAGGCAGAGAAGACCTCCAAATAAGTTTACAAACTACATGGAAATAATGATCATCATCATATATTCTATGCCTTTCAATTTTGAGGAGGTCGTAAACTAGTAGGTTTAGAGGGATTCCATGGTGAAGTACACCTCCATCATAAAGATGATGCTTGGGACATTGTTCATAGACCACAGTAGTAATCTAGGGAATTCTCAATGTCTATATGAGATCAATCATGTGACAAATTGAAACATAAATAAGTACAAAACAAGGTTTTTGGTGAGAGTGTTCTCTTAGAAAGAGGGACTAGCGTATGAGGAGATTTTTTCTCTAGTCACAAGGTACACTTCCATTAGAGCAATGATTTCTTTTGTTTCCATTATGGGATGGAAGATATATTATATGGATGTGAAGACAAATTTCCTCAACGGGATAATCAAGGAAGAATTTTACATAAAGAAGCCCGAGGGATTTGAGATCCATGGAAAGAGTCCCATTTGTGAAGATTGAAAAAGGCCTTATATGGAATAAAGTAGGCATCAAGAGCATGGTATTCTACAATTGATGGATATTTTAAGAGTACGGGTTTCATCAAAAGTGAAGGAGATCCCAACTTTAATTTCATATTTGTTGAGGTTGATATTCTTGCTTTGGTGGTATATGTAGATGACCTTTTTCTTATAGATTCAAAGAAGCTCATTTCAAGGTGAAAGTTAGATATGGAAGTTGTGTTTGAGATGAAGTAGAATCGAATAATGCATTACTTCTTGGGATTAGAGGTTTGGTAGAAACCGGTGGATATGGTGGATCCCATGTTGTAGAAGAAGTGGATATGGTGGATCCCATGTGGATCACTACTTAATATTTAGATATGGTGGATCCTGTGTTGTACAAGAAGTTGATAAGTTCCCTAATGATTCTGGTTAGCACTAGGCCATATATATCTTTTGTACTAAACACCTTGAGCTAGTTATTAGTGGAGCCAAGGTAGGAGAATTGGGTAGCAACAAAACATATGCTCAAATACTTAATGGTCACAATGGAGTATGGATTGAGATATATTGTAGATGGTGATGTGAATTTGTAGGGATATACAAACTCATATTTGAAAAGCAATGCATTAGACAAAAGAGCACCTCAAGGTGTTGCTTCTGCTTGGGATGATCGATGAAATCCTAGTTCGACTCGAAGAATACTTTTGTAGCACTCACCTTAGCATAGGTAGAATATATGGTAGTGAGTACAACTAGTTGTGATTCAATATAGCTTCGTAAGTTGTTAGCATATTTATTTTATTAGGGGTTGTATCCCATGATGATTTATTCTGATAATTAGAGTTGTATCAAAATTTAAGGATATCATTTTTCATGATAGATCCAAACACATTGAGATCAAATATCAAATCATTCAAGGAAAGATTTAGAAGGGAGAAATGAATCTCCAGTATCTACTCACATATCAATAGGTTGCTAATATTTTGATCAAGCCCTTAACAAAAGGGACGTTTGAAGCATTTAGAGACAAACTTGGATTGGTGCAAAATTTTGTACTTACAAAGAGGGAGTGTTGATGTTTGTAGCTTGGATAAGAACTTTCACATAGGTTTAGTGTCAAACATGGGTGAATTCATCCAAGTCAAATCCATTTTGTAATTCACTGTTTTAAAAGAGTGAACGTCTTATATTTAGTTGTTGAGCCTAATGAGTTGTATTTTGATACATTAGGGATTTAAACCAATCTCAGTTGTACATCTCATTGAGAGATTGTTTTGGGAGAATAGGGCTTACACTAAAGTATAAAAGAAATTCAAGGTAGAGGGTTAAGACATATTCATTATTCACTCAAATATAGTGTTATTGATGTTCTCCATGGTCATAGCATCAAGAAAACATTCTACAAATAATTCTCCCATATTTGTCATGTTGATTTGACCAATGGTTGGTAGAGAATGGCCCCTTGGTATCTGTAATTAGTCATATGTATTGGTTATGTGTATTGAGGCTCATATGCATAGCCTTTATCTAGTCATGTGGATTGACTATAAGTTATGTAATCCTAGAGGTGACATCCATACTCTATTTGAGAATGCTCATGATTGGAGTGATCTATTCTAGTAAAGTGAGTTGACTTGTCTATGTGGTAGGGAATTTCCTCCCTTGTGGTATAGACAAAGTATAATCTAATTTTGTATTTGGAATTGACTCTAATAAGTGTCCAATAATTCTTAGAGTATGGTCAAATAAACATTAGAGCTCTACAAAATAATTTGATTTTCATGTGAGGAGTTATAAATAAATGAGGAGAATTTTTATATGATTAAAAAATAACCAAATATTCCAAGACAATCCATTGAGGGAGTCCTAGAGAAAGTGAAAGAAAAGAAAGGGAAAAATACCCTAGTAAAAGGAGGAACTTAGCCCTAGATGACAAAGCTACAAGTTGGCCTCACGAGTGAAAATTAGGTCAACTAAAGAATATAAATAGAAGTGTTCTCACACTTCATTTGACACATTGAAACACCACATATTATTCTCTCCATAAGTGCACACCTCCAAGGAAGACCTAGAAAAGGAACGAAACATAATTGTGGGGTTATATTATTCTTTTATCTCTTGAAATATTATATACCCTCATTCGGGTTTCTTGTGAAGGAGGATGAACCTATATTTTTATAGGGATCATATTCATGTCTAGTATTGTACTTGAATTGGATTAATTTCTTCTAAGAAAAGTTTGATGGTTTTTGTCCTATTTGGGTTTCCTAGGGTAAAAGCTTTGTGCCTCTTGTGCATGGTTATATTTCAGTGATCCTTGTTTTATTTCTACTGAAAATGAATGTTTATTATGCAATGAAATTTTGGGATGAAATAAATGTTTGAAGAATCATTGTGATAATAATCAAGGACTAAAAATTGGATTAGAATTCAACATGGTACTAGAGCAGTTCTAAATAGACGCCATTTCCAGAGACTGTTTGTGCTCTAATATGGAAACTAGGGATTCCAATTTTGGACACTTCTCTCCATAGTTTGGACTTGAAAATAACACAATAAAAGTTTCCCTAGGAGGGAGCTCTTATATTTGGAAGAAGATCTCAGTTTTGTGAGATTTAAGTTTTGACCTAATTTCTGCTAGGGTCAAGAATCTAGTAATTCCATTTTTAAACCTTTATTACAACACATTGGGTTCGATATTAGCATCTTGGAGATATCCCTAGGATGACACATCTATATGTGGAATAACATTTTAATTTTGACAAGTTTAAATTTTAACCTAATTTCCTTTGGAGTCAAGAGACTAGGGCTTCCAGTTTTAAACTCTTATGGCGAGAGATTAGATGAAAAGTAATGTTCTACTTCTTTTCCTTGAATGGTGCATCCATATGTGGAGGAATATTTCATATTTTCTGAACATAAATTTTGACCTATCTCCTGCTAGGGTTTCTAGGCCATATTTTCAAATTTTGTTAAGATGTTGTCTAGAGTAGAACAAAGGTTGGATGATATTATTTATACTCTTAATGTACTATTTCATATATCAATGATGTCTTGTCATTTGATAGTAGTGATTCTATGGACATGAAAACCCAATATCAAAAGAAAGAAAAATGAAGAAGAAGAGAAAATTCAAGTGAAGAATCAACCTGAGTCAAGATCAAAATGATCTTTCAAAAGTAAGATGTTATAAGTGTCAAAATAAGCTTGGTCACTATGCTTCCCAATGTTCTTAGAAGAAATAAAAGGAAGAAATGGTGAGAAGAAGGAAAATAGGAGATAAGCTCTAAAACAAAAGAAGAAGGATCTTTCAAATATCAAAAGTTACAATTGGTCACCTTGAGTATCATTATATTCAAAAGAAAAGAAAAGAAGGGCTACAAGCAACTAATATTGAAGAGAATACATCTTAGAAGAAAAGAAGAAACATTTGATAAAGATAAAACTTCAAAAATAGTACTTCTAAATACTCCATAACTTCAACATGAAGGTGTCTTGTAAAAGATGTACACTTGGCAAGAATGCTAAGGGATATTTTTCGAGTAATGATAGTATATCCAAGGGGATCTTGGATCTAGTGCATTCAGAAACATGTGGTCCAAGGACAGTGGCACCATTGTATATCTCCTTGTAGAATGTATGATTTCCTCCAAGATAAATCAAGACCTAATATGAATACTTATGCAAGTTCTAAGAAGTTCAAGACTTGACAAAGAAGAATATCAAGCCTTCAAACGATGGAGAATGGTACACTTCCATAAACTCCAATAATTTCTGCAAGGAGGAAAAGACCAAGAGGGAGTCAACAAAACATGCAAAGATAAGTAATTTATACTTTGTGTAATAAGTTTAATTTTCTTAAATTGAATTGTTATTTTTTTTGTATGAATAGCATAACTGTTTGATTTTGTACAGGTTAGTTCTTTTGTACATTTATGTCTTGTATTGTAGGATAGGTCCATTGTAAATATTATGGAGAGGATGATCCATGCTATATCCAGTATAAAAGTTATGCTCATATCAAGTGTCCTCACTAGATATTGGGACAAGAAAGCATTTGCATTAGTGAAGCTATAGTGGATCCCTTGATTGTCTAGCATACAGTCATATTCCAAGGATGAAGAGCAAAAAGACTGTAGAAGAATTTACATGGAACTTGATAGTGAGGAGCAGGAGGCTTCAAAGGATGAGTCTCCCTCCAGTATAATGATCATCCTTGTGACTATTAGGATGAGATAATGGAGCTAGTCACTACAACAAAACCCTGCCATTAGCATCTCTTTTATCTTCCTTTTTAGCATCCACTGTCACTTTTAGTGTATTTTTCATCATTTTTTGGACAAAGTGGACACTTTTCCATGGGATGGCACTATTAATGACGTTATTTGCATCCATTTTTAAATGTTGGTGCTATTTTAGAAGCTAATTACAATCCCAATTAACGTCCCAATTAGCGTCCCAATTAGAATCCCAATTAGCGTCTCAATTAGCGTCCCAATTAGCGTCTCAATTAGCATCCCAATTAGCGTCCCTTTTTAAAAGTTGGCACTATTTTGGAGGTTAATTAGCATCCCAATTAACATCCTGATTAGCGTCCCAATTAGCATCACAATTATCATCCCAATTAGCATCACAATTAACTTCCCAATTAACGTCCAAAAAAGCATCCCATATAACGCCTAGAATAGCCTCCAAAAAATGTCCTGAATATCATAACAACATATATTAATCTAGGGTTAGCGATAAGAATTGCACCATGAATTTTGGCAGGAAAAACATCCAACATAGCGCCAAGTATAGAGCCAAGAATTACACCTAGAAAACACCCAACATAGCTCCAGGTATAGAGCCAGGTATAGCGCCTGGAATAATGCCATAAATTTCGAAAAGAACCACGCTATGAATTACACTAGGTTTAGAGCTAGGAATTCTGTTCAGAAAACGTTCGACATAACGTTAGATATATCAATGTCAATGCCATTGATCATGATTCATGTGATAGTACTTTTGTATCTTAATTTATCATGGTGGAACCTAAATTATCGTAATCATGGAACTTTTGGATCTTGATTAATCATAATGAGGGGTAAATTACCTTAATGCCACCTAAATTGCTCTAATGGTATTTGAGTGTCCCCAACAACATTTGGTAGAGCCTAATTTCATATGATTGGCCCTAACAACATGACGATGGTGCATTACGATAATTATAATGGAGCATATGGATATGATTTGATAAGTATAAGACTATATCATCCATTCTTGTGAGGTAGTGGGCTCCTTGCTCATTATTATCACAATTTTATTGATGATGACTAAGACGATGACAATGATGTTGATTTATTGTATGATGATGATGCCGATGTGGATGTCAATGATGATTATGCATGTGATAGCACTTTTGGATCCTAATTGATTCTAATGGAACCTAAATGTATGTATCGACATCTAAATGACCCTATTATCATCAAAATGAGTGTAACAACATATAAATTACTTTAACAATTACATGACATTAATCCTAATGGCGATGAGTGATTAAGAACACTAATGGCATAAGAGTGACTATAATGACAATGATGACGGTAATTTTTTTAATGATGTACTTAGTGTTGGCGATGATGATGATCGTAATGTACTTAATACTGATAAGGATGATGATCTTAATGATAAGGAGGAGTATGTACTTAATGTTGGCCCTGTCATATGCATTTAACAAATTCACAAATGTCATAGGAATTTAACAAAAGAAAATTTTCCATTATGTTTGTTTTTAATTTCATAAAATATATCTTAAACTAGATTTAATGGAAGAAAGTTAGGTCTAGAAAAATGTTTAATGTGGTTTTTCTATTTGTAAAATATTTAACTGTATTGTTTTTCAATATTTATTTTGAGTGTTATTGTATTTTAATATTTATTTTTAAGAATTAATATTTGACAAATATTTTATGCAAATAAATTATATTGTAGTTTTAAAACTTCTTAATGAAACTCCTCTCATCAAAATGGGAGCTAATTTCCTCTTGAAAAAAAAACTCTCATCACTAAATGTTTGATGGGGCATATTTGTCATAAATTGTCTATCTCATCACATCACAGGTTCTATATTGAGAAACCTCGAAAAATAGGGGTTTATTTACCCATTGATCGTAATAGGTCCCAATTTGGGAAACCTCCAAAAATAAGGTTTTACTAGATTTTCCACAATAGGATTTTGAAAGTGCATGTGTCATTGTTGAAAAAACTTACAGGTTAAAAAATGATTTCAAGGTTGATATTTTTACAATGATTTCAAGTGTTTTAGAAGTGGCTAGTCACCCCTAACACACATCTCAGTTACAGGGTTCAACTAGGGAAAAAAAATTTCGTATCCACACCAACATAGACCACTGGGATCCTTCCCTCTTCAAGACCTAATGGGACTGAACCCTAAGGAACTTCAAATACTTATATCCCTTCCAGGAAAAAGAGGGATAGGCTCAAGCTAAAATTTCAAATTCAATTCTCCCAACCAATCAAACCCCCGACGTCCGTGAAATCAGAGAACTTCTCGCATTGCTACATATATAGGGACACCCAAGTTTGTTACAACAAAGGAAATTGAGGTCATGGATGCGTGTTTATGTGTCTCCAGATGAATAGGTCAAGGAACTGGATTATTTCCTCGATCTGAAAGACTCAGAACTTTAGATTCTCTTAGAGACTATGAAGACAATTTTACAAAGCAATGGAACTCGAAGGTTACCTAAAATTCCCAAGATTTGTGATTTCTGTATTTTTTGTAAGTAATTTTTTCTCTATTAACAAAATACACAGAGCTGCAAAGAGGTGAAACTTGTTTTGAGGGACTTTCATAATACCTTCCCCTTTTCCCTATAAGGGTCTTCATAGTGATTCATGACATTAACTCTTGGAATGAAGTTTGAGTTTCTATAGTAACTTAAACTAAAGTTGTTTTCTTCTTCTTAAGATAACCTATATTCAAAAGGAAGAGAGTTTTCTATGTAATGTCTCAAAAAAGAAGCACAAAAATTGGAGAGACGAAATTTGACCCAAGCCTTCCAACAAATTCCCCAA
>LPNX010790038.1:89394-102324 GCA_001517045.1 Pseudotsuga menziesii | reverse complement strand
TTTGAGGTTTAAGCTTGTAAATGGATTTGTAAAATCACTTTTTTTAGGTTTATAAATGGATTTGTAAAACCACTTTCTTTATATATTTTGAGACTACAAACTTAGCAAACAGAATTTAATGAATGCCAATTAGATAGTTGAAAGTAATATTGCTATAGTGAAGTCTTTAGAGCTTCATCACTAGTTAGAAAATATTAAATGCTTCATGACATATTTTTCTTTTCTATCTTTCAATCGTGTTTACAGAGAGCTAAACGTGGAAGCTGATATTCTCTCAAAATTGAAGCTATTAAATATGGATGGTAGATTAAAGTTCTTTCTTTTATCTTTTGGAACTCATTGTAGAACCAAAAATTTGGTTCTTTCCAATTAGTCACTCTAATCTTTGTTTTTAGTATTAAGAGGAGATTTGTTGGTGAAGTTTATTATGTTTGGATTTTGAAAATTTGTTGGATTGGATCCAGTTTTTTCGGGTGGTTCTCTCTTCCTCGATGTTGGGTTTGTTAGTATTTACCGAGTATAATTTTGACTATGATGATCATATTTTGATTATTAGATCTACTATAACTTTAACACAAATTTTTATAATATACAAAAAATGTTTTTCTTACTAAAAAAAAATACACTACCCCATAGAGAATTCAAATCTCACTATATAACATGTTATATAAACAAGGTTTCCTTGAATATAAAAAATCTCTATATTAAAAACATAAAAAAAAAATGTTTATTTGAAAAAAATAACAATATTAATTTCATTGATAAAATCACTCATTCACACATAAACAAGTGGCTTTACACCAGAAACCCTTGTCTAATGAAAATTTCAAGTGGTGAGCAACGTTCAAAATTGAACCCTTCCTAGCCCTTCCAAAGGGTTCTAGCCCTTCCCAGAAGTGTAAAGTTAAAATTATCCTTCAAAAAAATTTAAAATATGAATTTTACCCTTTCAATTAAGAAGGGAATAATTTATATCAACATTTCAAAAGAAGGGAAACATTTGAAATTACCTGGATCCATATAAATTTCTCGAGATGTTAAAATTTCTATGCTATAAAGTTCAACTCATCATTCAAAATATTGGAAATGTTATAAATTATAATCACTCAGTCACTCATGCCATGCACTCACTGCTTAGTTGTGCAAGATGACCAATAATCATTGATGACTATGAGACATTACCCATCGAGATGTGACTCTGAATCTCAATTCACTTGGGGCTGCAATCTAAAGAGTGTAAATGTGTCAACAGCTACAATTATAACAAAAAAGAACTACTAGTCTACTACTAGGCCTGAAATGAGCTCAAAACTTTGTGCCTACTACCTATGTGAAACTCACTACCAATGTCCAGTCTTTTTTTCGTCAAAATGAAATTCAAAAGGTCGGCTTGATGAGTCCTTTTCTATAAGAATTAATTTCTTGCATGAATATCATGGATCCATGACAACTATAAACAACACTCGATGTCATGCAAATACAAATAATGACATGTAGCTAGGATCACAAACTATGCAGAGGACGATTTATGCATTGCTATAGAGAAGTGTCATTGGGCACATGATATGGAGAAACAATGGTTGTTATTTTTTTTTAAAACAATTGTTGGCTCAAGAATAGTATTTAATTTGATGGGTGGCATGATCGTGATGTAATCTTCCTCTGTCCTTCCAAATATTGTGGTTTCTCACAACATTTGTCCTCAACGCCACCAAAATGCATATAAAAATTACTTGTCTTTACATCCTCTTCTCTTTAAATCCTCATCTCATAGTCATAACTAAGGATTATTATGCATGCACATCCTCACCTTATAATACGAATTGGGTCAAGGTGTAGAGACAACCATAAAATATTAAATGTGTCAAGACGCAAAGAGAAAGAGACAAGTATAAGTAAGTATTATATTAAATTAACCATATAAGTCTTTAATTAACAGTATCAACTAACATTTGACACGTTTATGATATTCTTATCACTCCTTACCAATGTGATTCCAAGGAATTATTTGAAGGTGAAGTCCATAATTTTAGGTCGTCTTCCTCATTAGCATGCCTTTTGGTAAGACAATAAAGAGGGTAGTGGCATACATCGGCATGGAAAACAATTTCGACATAGAGCTTTGCTAACTTGCTTGGTATGTAGGATTTTTTCTTAATGTTTTCTGAGTTATGTATTATTTCCTGTTAGGTGCCCATTCCTTATCATTCATAGATCTCTCAAGCTTGGATTGCACTAGAATGCCTCAATATGGTTAGGGCATAGTCTAACTAGTTTTTTTTTTTGTATAATGAAGTGTGCTCCAACTTTAAAAAAATACAATAGAATAGTTGTTATGTTACTGAACTGTAAAATTAATGATACAGGCATGACAACTTAATGTGTTCAAAACAAGTCTTTTTGAAAAGATATCATTTTTTCATTTAAATAATGAGGAGTGCTCAATTATTAAAAATTGTAAAAAATTGAAAGAACAATATTTATTTTTTACATTTTTTTAGTGAAAGATTTAGTTCAGTTATACTTATCTTATAAATTGAAGTACAATTACTTATTTCACCTTTCATTGCGCTCCAAGAATAAATTCCCCATTTGAAATTAAAATCCACCCTTCACATTTTATCACTGGTGAGTGGCGAGAGCACCACCATTTGAAATTAATACCCACCCCTCAAATTTGATCACTAGTGGTGAGTGGTGGGAGCAGCGTTACCCTTCAAATTTGATCAATGGTGGTGCATGGCGGGAGTAGAATCATGGAAATGAACTCAATTCGAAGTACCTTCAGGCATTGGTAAGAAAAATGGTTTTGTTCGTTGGGACGATCTTTCACCCCCTTCAACTTTGATTGTTTGCCGCTAATATCAGTGTTCAAATTCAAACACACTACAATTCTAACACTTGTCATGGTCAATCCCACCATCTCACAACGCTATGTATTGAGGGACATTTGAAGGAGGCTCTGCACATTTTAAATATCACAAACAACTATGTCCACAATTCTCACACCTGTGTGTGTCTCTTACAGGGTTGCATTAAGAGAAAATCCTTACCAGAGGCCAAATTAGTCCACATTCATATCAATCAGAAGGGATTCATGGAAGGCACAGTTTTGGAAATACCCTTTTCAATGCGTATGTTAAGTGCGAAAATGTGGTGGACGCTCGCAGAGTTTTCGATCAAATGCCTGAGCAAAATATGTGCTCTTGGACTGTCATGATTGCAAGTTATACAAAACATGGATTTTATCACGCAGAGGCATTGGCACTTTTTCACCAAATGCAAAAAACAGGAATCCAACATAATCAATTCATTTTTGCTTCTGTTCGTCTAGCCTGTGCCAACCTACCATCCCTCACCTAGGGTCTGGAAATACATCAACATATAATAAGATGTGGATATGAGTCCAACTTTTTTGTGATGAGTGCCCTCGTAGACATGTATGAAAAATGCAAGTTTACAGAGAACACACGTGAAGTGTTTAACAAAATGCATCAAGGAGATATTGTCTCCTGGACAGCAATGGCTACAGGGTACGCATAGAATGTGCTTGTTGATGAGTCCCTTAAACTGTTTAATGAAATGCCTCAGAGAAACATGGTCTCATGGAATTCAATGATTGCAGGGTTTGCAAATAATGATTTTGTGGACCAGGCCCTGAAACTGTTCAACGAAATGCCTCAATAACTGTTTAAGGCAATGCTTGGGTGGGCACTGTAAGATTTTTGGGGTTTGAGAAATTTTAGGTTTTGGAGACAGAAAGAGTTAATTAGATAAGGGGAAACTAGTAGATATTGAGATCAAGTATTTACTATAATTCCATATTCATTGAAATGATTCAATGGTATAAAAGGGGCAAGTGGAACCCTTTTTAACAAACCGTTTGAATCAAACATCAAAGTTCATAAGTTTCTTGTAAGAAGCATGATGATTTATGTTCGTGCATTACTCTAATTGTAGATTTTATAAACCAACTTGATGGGTTATACTTTTGTAGGTCATTTCCTATTGACAAATTTGTTGCTTGATAATATGAAAAAGACTGGAAAAGAGACTGGAGTTTAAGGACGGATTGTGAATCTTTCTTCCGTTGCACACTTCCTTACGTATGATGAAGGGATACGATTCCATACAATAAATGATGAGAGTGGGTGAGGTTACTTGTACATGTCTTCTCAATGTAGTCCTTAACTTGATCATTTTGTGTTGCATACTTAGTATAGAAACCATAGAACGTAGGATACCAGTAATGTATAGAAAATGCGTTCACAAATAAGTAAGTCTTAAGATCCCTTGTATCATTTGATACAAACTTAACATTGTAGAGCTCTCTATTTATTTGAATCCAACTATCTCCCATGTATATTATGTTATGTTATAACATTTAAAAATCTGTTTTGGTTCAAATATTCAGATAAAAAGGCATACGGGCAATCCAAATTAGCCAACATTTTGCATGCCAAGGAGTTATCATGACACTTAAAGGTATGGTTCACTAAATTTCTTGAGTGTTGATATATAAATGTGATCACTTGTTTGTTCATGCTGCATGTGTGTCTCTTGTAGAAACTAATGCTCTTCAGATATTTGATAGTAAATGGAAATGTTGGAGAATGACACTAAATTCTTGTTGATACCTAAAATTGAGATGCTAGACTGTTTATACTAGTGATTGCTATTACTTTAATGTATCACTAGATACAAGTACAAATAAAAAGTAGACATGAACTCTTTGATAGCCAGTGGAAGGAGTGGTAAGTGGCACTAAATTCTATGCAAACCTAAGGTTGAAATGCTAGACTGGCTACACAAGTGGTGAGTGGCACTAAATTCTATACAAACCTAAAGTTGAAATGATAGACTTGTTACTATTACTCTAAATAGTAATCACTAGGGCTAGAGTAGACTTGAATTCTTCTAAAATACTGAACAAGAGAATTTCAGGATCCTACTTGCATGTTGCACTGAACTCCTTGTTGGTTCTGATGCTATTGCATGTTGAGCAACTATTGCTTCTTGAAAAAAGTAGCATTCACGTTAGTGATGTGTGCAGAATACTATGATTCCTCCATTATCTATCTGTGGTCTTGCATTCATTTGTCTGTTCATTCTCTGAGGGAAATTCCCTTGCATTTTCTAGTAGCTTCCACCAAACCACGTCAGAGCTTGTTTGTCCATTCTCCCAGTAGAAACTCCCTTGCATTTTTCTAGTAGCTTCCACCAAACCATGTCATAGCTTCAAAGCACTCATCAATCATTCTATCAATCTGGCTCTCATCATGATCTTAAAGCAAAGATCTTCCTTGTGCCTTGTTTCCAACCAAGTTGTGGAGGCCTTCTATTGTCCCCACTAGTCTGAAACTATTTGCTATTATGTGTCCATAAGTTGAACTAAATATGGAATGTGTGCATGTCCTATGCAAAATTAATTTGCAATCCCAAAGTTAACATCCATTAGTGAATTGGAATTCACAACTACACACAAAGTATTGTAATCTAAAGGTTATTATTTTCATGGAAAATTTTGAGAATTCATATTTTCTTGTAAGTTCTCAAAACTTGTTTATTCTTTTATAATTATTAAAATATCAACTATATGTTAAATTTATGTAGCTTCAAGACCCATTCTCGAAGAGGAGGTACCCTAGTTAGTTAACTAGGGAAGCGTAAGACTCTAGAAGATAACCTAGGGCCCCCAGTAGTATTTTGGGGTTCTTAGTCTGAGACCAAGCAAGTAGATGCCATGGTAAAGTCTTTGACATGTGGTTAGGGCCCCTATATGTCTCTAGGGTATTCTAGTCTGGGACCAAACAGTTTCTTAGACACAATGTCCAAGAAGATTCTACGGGATGAGACAGAGACTTCTTGGTCTGGGACCAAGTAGTTTCTACTTAGTCGTGACCACTTACTGATAGATTGTGTGCTATTTGGATCTACCTTATCTCAGCCGTGTTAATTCTCAACTGTACTGTGACTATTTTATTGAATTCTTTTGTACCATGTTAATTCTCAACTGTACCGTGACTATTTTATTGAATTCCTTTGTGACAGACATTTGCTGGGTCTGAGATATTTACTGAGTTGTGTTAACTCTCAACTGTACCATGACTATTTGATTGAGTTATTTTGTAACTGAAATATTTACTTGGTTGTGTTAACTCTTAACTGAACCGTGACTGTTTCTCTTGTGACTTTTTTTATTTTTACTAACTAATACTGTGGTGCCCTATCCTAGCTGAACCATGACTTTATTAAACCCTAAACCATGACTTTATTAAACCCTAGACTATAAGTCAATAAGTTTTCCAAAAGGAGTTGTGATTATTAGAGTGCCTTATTTGTAATTAAGGTTGAGTTTAATTGCTAACTAATATTTCCAAATCTAATTTACTAATTTAGTGGATTCTCTTACCCTCTTGAGGTATGACCCCTACCCTAATCTTCGGGGTACATCTTATGGTAAGTTGGCATTGTTTTGGCTGATTTTTCATCTATTTCTGAAGTGTTATTGATTGTTGTAATTTCATAACAGAAGTAAGATATTGTGGTTATCTATTCCATAATTGATTATAAAGTAATTACTCCTACCTCCTACTAGTGTCATATATATGCTTCGTTGTTTTTATTCCATAAGGCACTGGTCTTATCCAAGAGATTTAAGATCCTCAATTGACCTCAGTTGTCCACTTATATTTGGTAGGCACTAGTCACAGCTTTTATGTCCCTATAAAACCTTAGTTCTTCTTTCTTTTACTATATTAATAGATCCAGAATTTTTTATAACTTACATGCATTAAAACCAGCTCTGGAATAGTAAATTCTATGGTAGATTCATGGTTGGAAATCACCTTTATAAATCTGTTCCGATTCACTACTAAAACTTTCTTTAAAAACAGAATTAAAGGTGTCATTTGAAGGCTGATTTCTTGGGTTGAAAGTTTCATATTAATAAGTGATTGATGTTTCTAGATCTAACCTATGTTTTAGCCTCATGTGTACCTCATCTCACATCTATTTAAAGGTTAAGATTCTTTGCTGTTACAAACCTTAATCACTGGTTGGAAAAATGATATTATTTGCAAATTTATAACATAATTTCATTTATTGACTTGGATCTAGAATTTGAGGGCATTTCATATAAATTAATCTATATTCAACCCCTTGTTTTGGAATTTGCATTACTAAATATCATCAAAAACAGATCTGAACTTCAGCATTTAATATCAACTCAGTTTACTGCAAGAATTTTCTCATAGTTGATCTAGCAACCTAAGTCATTCTGAAATTTCATCTATCTTTAAAACTTAGTTGCTCTTAAGGAAGTGTTTATGTATTTTTAACTTCGGAATGTGTTCATCTATGTATCTTGTGTATTGTAACCCGATGTTTATTCTGAGATGTATCTATAATGTAATTGAGTCATATTGTCATGCCCCAATGTTCCGATCGGGAGGATCAATATTGTAAACAAGTCATGTCAACTCATAGTGAGTAACCCTCTGATTGTCTAAGGGTTAAAGTCCCCGCAGTTTCGGGGCACTAAGGTTATTAGACTCTCCTAGTAGAGGTCGACCCTAGTATGGTTTTAGTCATGTCGAGATTAGTATAAATAGAGAACTGGAGTCTCTATTTATCACACAACTCATACACACTCAAGTGTAGCGCATAGTTGAGGAAGGAGAAGACACTGGGGCTAGATAAGAAGAAAAATACTGCTGTTGAAGATCACTTACTGTTTTGGGCTTTTCTATTTTGGTGTTGATTCTATCTCTAAGGAAGTTGCAGGGTTTTCTCCTTTATGGTTTCCCCAAGGAAAAATGTTGTGTTTATTGTCTCTTGTGTTTAATTGTTGTGCTTGTTATTCTCTCAGTTAAAGATCCTAATAATGCTAGATTAATGTTGAAAAAATAACATGGTATCAGAGCTAACCTAAGAACAAGACACTGTGCAGCTGCAGGAACTAGGGCTTCCTAGTTTGTGGATCTTCATCCACAGATTTTCAGCAAAAGTAAGGTGTAATTGTTAGAATATAATCCGTCATGATTATTGTAAATAAATAAATAAATAGGAATTTGAATAGTTGCATGGGAAGGTGAAAAGGCTGGTTCTCAACCGCCTCATTGTAATGTATAAATTAATGTTTTTGGCCATGAATAGAATGGAATCGAGAGTTATTACCAACAAGTGGTATCAGAGCGTTGCCATAACTCCTGCCTATTTCCAGTCTGACCATTCCTGGCATTATGCTTGCCACTCCATTGCCATACTGCTCCATCAGTCTACCAGTCGAGTCGCATGCAGTGTATGCGTTACTCCTCCATCTGCCTGTGTTTATTCTCTACTAAAAAATTTTGAATTACCTAACCCGAATTTGCAGCACCCTAACGCTGGAGACATCCTTTGAAATTTCTTCTTGCTGTTGAACTGATATCTCACCACTGCGTTATGAGGAGTCTGTATATTGTGTTATATATGCCACTTACTATTTATTAGGGTTTCCTTTCACGCCCCCTTGTCTTAGAACCAGAGTTTGGAGCTTCGGCGATCTCTGGGCTCTGGATGTTGCTACAGCAGCATAGAAGCAGTATTATTATTATTACTGCGTTGAGTATATCTCCTCCAATCCTAATTGCTACCGCATCTACAAAGTCTCATACATGCTCCAACATTACTCGTTGCCCATGATACAAATCTAGAGCCATGGAATTTGCATCTGTTGGCTCCACACCAATTATCCGTATCTCAGGCTGGACTCGTTTTATGTAAGCAGCAATCCCAACAATTAGACCACCTCCACGCACTGGTACAAATACATCATGTAATGGGCCCTGAAGTTGGCGTATAATTTCCATTCACCTGGTGAGTAATGCCATCGTTTGCAGACTGGAGGCAACGGAAATATCAGAGCTGCGATTTCATGCTAGGAGTTTATAATCTGAAGACCATGGAGAAGAGACTGTGTTGAAGATTAAAGACTAGTGATTGATATATATTGTTGCGACCCATATTTTGTGTTGTGAGAGCTGCGACCCATTTACTCTCATATTTTGTGAACTGCGACCTGCAAGTGTATATTCAGCGCCGTTTTCAAAAGCGTGGAAATATATGTTGTTGATGGTGTATTAGAGAGCATGCGTGGAGCACGAGATAATAATGTGCGCTGGACATAAAACCCTAGTTTTTCCCTAGTTCCAAACTGCTGCGTGTTGAAGATGGTATGGAACTGCTGCGTGTTGAAGACAGCTGTGTTTTTCGTTGTGAACGTGCAGTGAGTATGGAGTGATAACAATCCTACCTCATCTTCTCAAAGACTGCGATATAGAGACTGCTGCATGGAGAGATTGCAACCTGTGCGTGTAAGCTGGTGATTTGAAGGGAGAAAACTGGTGATTTCGAGCTATTTGACGGTGAAAACTAATTATTTTCAGTGTTTTTGGTAAAGATTCCTCCTGGAAGTGGAGCTGCAACCTGTGCGTGAAGGCACTCTTGTGTGTGAAGTGCATGGAGGTGAAGACTGTTCTCTTCATAATAGCGTGGAGACCTATCAGTGTTTTTGCTGAATGATATTATGCTTGCTACGATTTACGTTGAGTATATACGTGGATTTCTTTGATGTGCATTCCCTACTGCTGAAGACTAGCGTGGAGGGTGGAAACCCTAATTTTTTTCAGTATGGAGAACCGTCACCATTGAAAGCTATGAGTGTATTAATTGCTGCTATTTGAGACTGCGTTGGAGAAATAGTATATGCTGTCTATAGTCCTTTAGTTCCTTTTATTGAATTTTGTCAGCTTATTTCTCTAGGTGTTTTGGCTAGTACTGTAAATCAATCAATATTTTTAGATGTCCATGCAACCATTACTATTCAATTTTGCTATATGGTCTCCATTTTGAATGCTCAAACATAAAGTTATGTCTGGCCATTGGAGACATCGGTATAAGCATATTATATAAGCTTTTAAGCTTCATTCTATTTCTGGTGGGATGGTCTTTGACTTGTATAAAAAGTTCTCCATGTTTTCTTTTCTGTACTGGATCATGCAAGCTTGACCAGCCAGCTTGGGTCACAACAATATATAATATCAATACAGCTTGAACCAAAAAAAAAAAAATACCTGAAGACTGCATGGATGTTGCGTTGTGAAGACTGAATGCACAGAGTGTGGGCTCTTCTAATTGAGAGTTGTGCCTCTCTCTCACCATCACCTGTGTAAATGCTGCATTGAAGACTGTTGAAAACCTATTGAAGATTGCCTGGTGCTGCGTTCAAGACTGTTGAAGAATACTGCGTGTGACTACGTTTATGCTGCTTGTTATAAAACTCTTGTATGCTGCGTTTATGCTGACTGATATATCATACTGATATATACGTTGAAGGCTGCAAGAAGTATGTTAATATTGCTGCTTTCTACTTCTTGAAATGCTGCTGAACCTGTGGAGCTACGAGCCTGTGTTGCTACAGCCTGTTGAAGACCTACTTGAAGACCGATCTCAATATTCAAAATACTGAGACTGATATATTACTCGTGATTGATATATTCTGTATACTGAAGAAGCTTGTGTATGCTCACCTGAAGCTTGCATTGTATTCACCTTGGCAGAGATTGTAGACCTGCAAGGTTATTATTTTTTTCTATTTCTCTTTGTCATATCAAGTTTATTATTGTAAACTAACAGTTGTAAAGATGCACTCTTTGGAATATAGTATTGGTGCTGCCCTAGCTGGCAAAGACCAATCCAAAGACCCTTCCAAGGGAGATTGCAGCAAGAGAGGACGAGGAAGAAGAAATTTCAGAGGCAGAGGGGGCAGAAGCAAAAGATCAGATTTGCAGTGCAAGCATTATGGAAAGACTAGGCACACATCAGATCAGTGTTGGGCTTCATGGGACTCCATCAAAGACAAGCATAACCAGAAGAAAGATGACCAAGATGCTAGTAAATCTTCTGATTCTTGTATTGTTGCACATTGTAATCTTGTAATTAATGAAATGACTTCTCTTTCATCTTATAAAGATTGTTGGCTGCTTGATACTGGTGCAACATCACATATGACATTTAGAAAAGACTGTTTTGAAGAACTGAATGAAACAATAGATGGCATAGTTTAATTTATAGATAATTCAAGTATTAAACCAAAGGGAATGGGCACCATTTGACTAAATATGCCTGGATTCCCTGATTTCTTGTTGAAGAACGTTCTCTATCTTCCAGAGTTGCAGAGAAGCCTGCTGTCCTTGGTGGAGATTTGACAGCAAGGCCATTCCATCCACATGTTTTATGGAATCGTTGAAATAAGAAAGTCCTCTGACAACCAAGTCATCATGACTAGATACAAAGATGGAAAAATGCTGAAGCTCAAGGGTTCATCCACAAGATTTCAGAACTATGCCTACCTATCTCAGCATGGAGAAGGTAATTTGTCATCTAGTTCATTGTGGCATGCAATATTTGGTCATCTAAATTATAACAGTCTTCGTTTGTTGAGAAAGAATGGTGTATTTGGTCTGCCCACCATTCCCAAAGAGGAGAATAAATGTGATGCATGTATATTAGGGAAACATAGTAAGCTTCCATTCCATGAATCTAATTTCAGAGCAAGTAGGAAATTAGAACTAGTGCATTCTGATTTATGTGGCCCAATGCCAACTCCTTCAGCAAATGGGAATAGGTATTTTATGACATTTGTTGATGACTACTCACAAATGTGTTGGATTTACTGTTTAAAGACAAAATCAGAAGCATTTCAAACATTCAAAGACTTTCATGCATTGATTGAAAAACAAGCACAATCAAAAATTGGTACACTTCGTACTGATAATAGAAAAGAATACACTTCAAATGCTTTTGAAAATTATCTTTGCCAACATGGAATTGCACATCAGACTACAGTTCCCTACAATCCTCAACAAAATGGTGTAGCAGAAAGAATGAATAGAACCATAATGAATATGGTTCGCTCAATGATATTTTTCAAGAATGTAAAACTAATGTTTTGGGGTGATGCAGTAAAATGTGCAGCATATTTGAGAAATAGAAGTCCATCAAATGCACTTGATAACAAGACTCCACATGAAATGTGGTTTGGCCATCTCCCTTCAGTCAGGCATCTCAGAGTTTTTAGTTCCACTTGTTATGCCTTGATTCCGAAGGAGCAAAGAAACAAGCTTGGTGCTCACAAGCAAAAAGTGCATTTTCCTGGGGTACGAAGAATACTCCAAGGCATACCGTTTGTATGATGAGGTAAACAAGAAATTTGTTATTTCCAGAGATGTCATTTTTCTTGAAACTAATAAAAATGACCAGTCCATTGAGAGACATCTTGATCATTTGGAAAGTTACCCTCATCCAAAGGCATATTCTGAAAATGAATATGAAATTCCAAATCTTGAAGGGGGGATTCCTATTCTGGATCAACCTTTGGAATTTCCATATGAAGCACCAAATCCCCCGCATGAAGAAGTTCCTGCTACTTCACTTGAACAAGAGTTTCAACTGGATGATGTGATTGAGAGAATTGAAAGACTCTCAATCAATGATGAAGCACCACCAGCTGATCAACCAGGACCATCATGGAAGATTCCTAAATGGGCCACAAAGACACTTGAAAGTTTCCATCCAGATCAAGTTGGAAAGACGGGAACGAGAAGTTCGAAAAGACATGAAGATGGAGGAGGAGTAGATAATTCAGGTGATGACATGGATGTATCATTTGATTGTGAATTTAATTTATCTGCTAACTTTGAACCAACTTCCTTTGAAGAAGCTTCTACTCGGGTTGAGTGGAAAGAAGCTATGTAGAATGAGTATGATGCACTCATGAAGAATGGAACTTGGAAGCTGGTTGACCCTTCAGTTGGAACCAAACCAATTGGCTGCAAGTGGGTGTACAAGAACAAATACAAATTAGATGGCTCACTTGATAAGCACAAA
>LPNX010790038.1:64999-89159 GCA_001517045.1 Pseudotsuga menziesii | reverse complement strand
GTTCATGCATAAACCTTGTGAAGGACACTGGTCAGCTGCAAAGAGGGTTCTAAGATACTTGAAGGGGACTCAAGACGTTGGACTCAAGTAATCTAAAGTGTATGACTTCAAACTTATTGGGTACTCAGAATCATATTTTGATGGCGATAAGGAGACAGGAGTATCAACTTCTGGATACACTATGAGTCTTGGATCAGCAGCTATTTCATGGAGATCACGCAAATAGTCAGTTCCAGCAGATTCAACAACAGAAGTGGAATATGTGGCTGCAGCTGAAGCAACGAAAGAAATAGTATGGCTCAGGAAGATACTTGAATATTTGCAAGAAAAACAAGAGAACTCCACTCCATTGTTGGTCAACAATA
Source organism: Pseudotsuga menziesii (assembly GCA_001517045.1). Lineage (NCBI taxonomy): Eukaryota > Viridiplantae > Streptophyta > Pinopsida > Pinales > Pinaceae > Pseudotsuga > Pseudotsuga menziesii. Next base: position 88,794 of record LPNX010790038.1, on the reverse strand, counting down.
CTTCTGCAATCAAGCTGGCTAATAATCCTAGATTCCATGATCGAACCAAACACATAAACACAAGGTATCATTTGATTCGACATCATGTAGAGGCCAAGACAGTCCATCTTCGACATTGTTCCACAAATGATCAAGTTGCAGACATCTTCACTAAAGCACTTGGACAAGAAAAGTTTGAAAGATTCAGAAACATGCTCGGACTTACGAACACCCCTTCGGATTAAGAGGGGGATTGTTAGAATATAATCCGTTAGGATTATTGTAAATAAATAAATAAATAGGAATTTGAATAGTTGCATGGGAAGATGAAAAGGCTGGTTCTCAACCGCCTCATTGTAATGTATAAATTAATGTTTTTGGCCATGAATATAATGGAATAGAGAGTTATTACCAACACTAATAACTCTCCTCCTTAGGGCACATCTTTCTGTCAAAGCAAAATCCAATTCTGAGGTTTTTCAGTTTTGGACCCGACACTAATGCCAGAAATTAGGGCTTTTCACATAAGAGGAATTTTTCAGTGAGCCCAAGTTTGGATAGATCTGCTCCCCAAAATCAAAGTTAGGGATAAATTTCAAGGCATTTGGGTGGACAGATCTCGAGAAAATCAAAACCCTAATTTGCTCCTAAACCAACTCTACAGGATTTCAGCTCAAGTTTAAGATCAGACATATTAACCTGGTAAGATCTAAGATCTTTTGTATTTCCATTTGATATTCTCAGTTTAAAATGTCTCATCATACCAAGCTTTATGAAAAGCTTGAGGGAGCTGATAACTTCCGAGCCTAGAAGTATAGGATCTCCCTGATCCTGGAAGAGAATGAATTAGACTCCTACATTCATGTGGAGGTTCCAGTTCTAGAGGGAGATGACGCAAAGGCCTTACATAAGAAGAATATGGTTATGGAATAGAGGATCATTGCCGATTCTATCAAGGATCACCTTATCCCATAGGTGTCATCTCTTAAGACACCTAAATCTATGTTTGATGCCCTAACCAAATTGTTTGAAGGAAAGAACATAAACCGGAAGATGACTCTAAGGAATCAATTGAAGAATGTGAAGATTCAGAATGCAGAGACCATCTAGTATTACTTTATAAGGGTTTCTCAGATCAAGAAACAATTAGAGGCTGTAGATGAAGAAGTGGAGAATGCAGATATTGTGATGACAACACCGAATGGCCTTCCTAGGTCATGGTATCCTTTCATCCAAGGAATATGTGCTAGAAAGAAGTTGGTCAAATTCAGTAGACTATGGGAAGAATGTTCTCAAGTAGAAGCATGGATAGTAGCTCAAGAAGAGAAGATGGGAAGTGAAGACCAATCTCTCATAGTCCACTCCAAGAAAAGCATAAGAATATCTCATTACTCCAAAGGTAAGGATCCTCATCATAGAGATAACATTAGAAGGGACCTATCAAAATTGAGATGTTATACATGTGATGATAGAGGACACTTTGCAAAAGAATGTCCTAAGAACAAGGGTCACTCTCATAAGAATAAGGGGAACAAAAGAAGACATCATGCTCATGCTGCATAGGATGATGAACCATACAAGAAGAGATCCAGATATGAAAGTGAAGATTCTTCAAGCGAGGATGAATATGTCCCAATTTCTGCTCTCACAGGTAACATTACTCATGGAAGTGATGATTGGATTATAGATAGTGGGGCTTCCAAACATATGACTGGATTCAAGGAATCCTTTGTGAGACTATCAGAACATGAATCACCTCACAAGGTGAAGCTAGGAGATGACTACCAATATCCAATAAAAGGTAGTGGGGAATCTTCATATAAACTAGACTCGGGTAAGTCTCTAACAATGAAAGAAGTATTGTTTGTGCTAGGACTCGAGAAGAACATACTCTCCATATCAGCATTGGATGCAAAAGGAAAGAGACTTGCATTCATAGATGGTCAAGTCATCATGTGGCCAAAGGGAAAGACTATCGATGATGCGGTAGTGATTGGAGAACAAGAAGGAGGTTTGTACAAATTGAAGGGCCATCCATAACAATCCTTGATCCATGACACAGTAGAGCCAAATGAGCTTTGGCATAGAAGGATTGTACATGTGCATTACAGAGCACTACCTATTACGAGCAAAGCTATTGAAGGTCTTCCAAAATTCCAAGCAAAACATGATGGGGTCTACAAAGGATGTGCGAAAGGGAAGAATACAAAGAAGACATTTCCCAGTAGTGAAAGAAAAGCCAAAGGCATACTAGAAATCATCCACTCCGATGTATGTAGTCTTATGTCATCAAACTCACTAAGCAGGTATGCATACTATGTTTCTTTTGTTGATGATTTTTTAGAAAGACATGAGTTTACTTCATGAAGAACAAACACGAAGTATTCAGCAAATTCAAGGAATTCAAAGCCTTGATCGAGAACCACACTGAAAAGAAGATCAATACTTTTTGATCAGATAATGGCGGAGAATTCACTTCAAATGAATTCAAAGAGCTATGTAAAGAATCAGGGATTAAGAGGGATTTGTCCACTCCTTATAATCCACAACAGAATGGGATTGTGGAATGGAAGAACATAACTATCATGGAAGCTACAAGAGCTATGCTTCATGATCAAGATCTTCCAAAGCATCTTTGGGCAGAAGCTTCCAAAACAGTGGTGTATGTACAGAACCGTACTCCACATAGAGTACTCGAGAACAAGACTCCTGAAGAAGTCTTCTCCAGCAAGAAACCAAAAGTCAGCCATCTTAGAATATTCAGTTGTCATGTATACATACACATTCCAAAAGAGAAGAGAACAAAATTAGATCCTTCAGGAAAGAACGGTATATTTGTGGGATACTTTGAAAGCTCTAAGGCTTACAGAATCTATTTCCCAGGATACAAGAAGATTGACATTAGTAGGGATGCGACATTTGATGAAGACACAGCTTACAACAAATCCAGAAAGACACCTGCTGAAGAACCTAAGGAAGCAAAAGCACCCATAATTCATGACACAACCATGAACGAAGAAATTCAAGAAGAAGATCAAGAATTTGAAGAACCACAAAGACCTGTAGATCCACCTTTGGAGAAGAATCCTCATAAGAGGAAACCTACTTGGGTATGAGAACTTATCCAAGGTGTGGAAAGATATGGGGCTCTAGAAGATAATCACAGAGAAAGAAAGAGGACCAGATCCTATTCCAAGTATGTAGCTTTACTATGAGATTTCATTGATAAAGAACCTTCCAGTTATGAAGAAGCGACAGAATAGAAAGAATGGAAGGATGCTATGATCAAAGAGTATTAGTCGATCATGAAGAATGATGTTTGGGATGTTGTCCCAAGACCAAAAGAGAAGTCAGTTGTAACTTCCAAATGGATCTACAAGATCAAGCATGCTACAGACGGTAGCATTGAAAAATATAAGGCAAGATTTGTGGCTCGGGGTTTCTCTTAGAAAGAAGGAATTGATTATGAAGAAACCTTTGCACCTGTAGCCAGATACACTTCCCTCGCATCAGTACTTTCTCTAGCTGCAATGATGAAATGGAATATACACCAGATGGATTTCAAGACTGCCTTCTTGAATGGTGTAGTGGAAGAGGAAGTGTATGTAGAATAGCCACTCGGTTTTGAGACACATGGCAGGGAGTCTCATGTGTGCAGACTGAAGAAAGCACTATGTGGTTTGAAATAGGCACCCAGGACATGGTACGACAGAATTGACAGCTTTCTATCCAGTTTGGGATTTACCAAGAGTAAAGTAGATTCCAACCTTTACTAAAAGGTTGAAGATGGCAACCCAATGATGCTTTTATTATATGTAGATGATCTATTTGTGACAGGTATGGATGGGTTGATTGCTGATACAAAGAGAAAGCTTGCTGCCAAGTTCGAGATGAAGGACTTGGGTATGATGCATTATTTTCTAGGTATGGAGGTGTGGCAGAGTGTGGATGGAATCTTCCTTGGACAAGGGAAGTATGTAGTAGAGATCCTGAAGATGTTTGGGATGATGGACTGTAAATCCATGGCCACACCTATGGCATCGAACCTGAAGCTATTGAGTGATGCTTCATCAGAGTTGATTGATGCTACAATGTATTGTCAGATGATTAGGTCATTGATGTGCCTGATGAACACAAGACCAGACATTTTCTTTGCTATGAACACCTTGAGCCAGTTCTTGACAGATCTAAGAAATGTTCACTTGATTGCTGCAAAGCATATTCTGAGGTACCTGAGGGGTACAGTTGATTATGGGCTCAAGTATGAGTCGAATCAAAATATTAACCTATAGGGTTATGTCAATTCAAATTGGGTAGGTAGTGCCATCGATAGGAAGAGCACTTCAGGATGTTGCTTTAGTATGGGATCAGGTGTGATCTCTTGGTTTAGCAGGAAGCAATCCTGTGTGGCACTGAGTACAGCTGAAGCAGAGTATGTCGTAGCTTGTTCAGCTAGTTGTGAGGCAGTATGGCTACAAAATCTACTGTCTGATATATTTGATCTCTAGTTGGATGCTACTTGTATACATTGTGACAGCCAGAGTTGCATGAAGTTGTCATAGAGTCCAGTGTTCCATGACAAGTCGAATCATATCGAGATCAAGTATCACTATATAAGGGATATGGCGTAGAGAGGAGTAGTGAAGCTCTAGTATGTTATGATGGAGGAATAGATAGCTAATGTATTGATGAAGCCATTGGCTAGGCTGAAGTTCGACTACTTTAGGGAGAATCTTGGTGTTCTCTAGATCGAGGTTTCCTCCAAGATAAAGTGATGAGACCCATAGCCATTCTGACATGGTGAGAGGATTGGTTCCTTCCATGGTCAGATGTAAGGGCTAAGCCATTCTGTCATGGTGAGAGGATTGGTTCCTTCCATGTCAGATATGAGTGCTGGCCATTCTGTCGAGTAGGATAGACGTAAGGGAAACTGCCATTTTGGGAATGGAGCCACCTGGTCAGTTACCAGGAAAAATCAGACTAGGACTGAGAAGCCATTCTGATGTGATAAAGGGATGTGTTCCCACTTGATCAGATGTAAGGGCTGAACCATTCTATCATGGCTAAAGGATTAGGTTCCTCCCATGCTAGATGTGAGTGTTGACCATTATGTCGAGTAGGACAGATGTAAGGGAAACTGCCATTCTCTAGGAGAATGGAGGCACCTGGTTAGTTACCAGCTAGCTCAGTAGAGGAGGACCAAGGGTCATTCTAATATGACTGTAGGATTGGTTCCTACAAGATTAGATATGAGTGCAAGCCCTTCCATCATTGTGAACAGGATGTGTTCCTGCCTGGGTGGATGTAAGTGCAAAGCCTTTCTTCAATCATGTGTTGATCAGATATAAGTCCTGAGCCTTTCTTCGATAATGTGTTGGTCAAATATAAGTGCTATGCCTTTCTTCGATCATGTGTTGATCAGATGTAAGTGCAGTGCCTTTCTTCGATCATGTGTTGATCAGATGTAAGTGTTGGGCCTTTCTGATATGATTATAGCATTGGTTCCTACATGATCATATGTGAGTGTTGGGTGTGCCTTTCTAACGAGTAGGTCAGATGTAAGTGATGGGCATTCCTTTCTTCAATCATGTGTTGATCAGATGTAAGTGTAGTATCTATCTTTGATCATGTGTTGATCAGATAGAAATGATGAGCCATTCTTCAATATGTGTTGATCAGATGTAAGTGTAGTATCTATCTTCGATCATGTGTTTATCAGATAGAAATGATGAGCCTTTCTTCGATCATGTGTTGATAAGATATAAGTGCTGAAGAAGGCCTACATGGAGGCTAGGCCTACAACCAGCATGAAAAAGGGCTGGCTCTGTAGAAATTCCTGTGACGAGAAGAATCATGAGATAGCACCCATGATGATCCAGATCCAACGATAATATCTAGTGATGATCTAGATCGAGTGATGATCCAGATCCAGTGATGATGATCCAGCAGTGATGATCCAGATCGAGTAATGATCCAGATCCAGTTATGATCCAGATCCAGTGATGATGTCCCATGATGATCCAAATCAAGAGATGATCCAGATCCGAAGATGAATATGACTTGAAGATGAAGATGACTTGAAGACTCAGAAGACTTGAGATGCAGATGATGAGATGATCCAGTTGATACAGAGAAGAAGACCAGTGCTGAAAATTGTGTCAAAACAATACCTTCCTAGTTAAGAGGGAGTGTTGATGTATTTGTAACTTCGGAATGTATTCATCTATGTATCTTATGTATTGTAACCCGATGTTTATACCGGGATGTATCTATAATGTAATTGAGTCATATTTCCATGTCCCGATGTTCCGATCAAGAGGATCAATAATGTAAACAAGTCATGTCAAGTCATAGTGAGTAACCCTTCGATTGTCTAAGGGTTAAAGTCCCTGTAGTTCCGGGGCACTAGGGTTATTAGACTCTCCTAGTAGAGGTCATCCCTAGTAGGGTTTTAGTCATGTCAGGATTAGTATAAATAGAGAATTGGAGTCTCTATTTATCACACAACTCATACACACTCAAGTGTAGTGCATAGTTGAGGAAGGAGGAGACACTGAGGCTAGATAAGAAGAAGGATACTGCTATCAGAGATCACATACTATTTTGGGATTTTCTATTTTGGTGTTGATTCTATCTCTAAGGAAGTTGTGGGGTTTTCTCCTTTATGGTTTCCCCAAGGAAAAACATTGTGTTCATTGTCTCTTGTGTTTAATTGTTGTGCTTGTTATTCTCTCAGTTAAAGATCCTAATAATGCTAGCTTAATGTTGAAAAATTAACAGGAAGTGCCTCATGTGTTGGATTATCCAACCTAAAGTGAGGGAAGTAGTTGCTTAGGTGACACTGGCAACTCTTCTAAGTTACACTTTAGCTTAGAACCTTGTGCCTTTGCACTAAAGGGTTCTAGTTTGTGTGATAATAGGCCCAAAATGATATCTCATCTACTTTATTGGATTTTGCTGGAGTCATGGTCAAAGATGAGCACTCTCCTATGGTTATGTATATATATGTATGTGTGTGTATAAAATGTGTACTGTTCTGACAATCCTCTTCTTGGCTTTGCATACCTTCCTCTTGTGTTTACTTGTATGTGGGTATATTTTGTATTCTCATTAATGGGATCATATAAATGTACCCATTACACCTATCTGTCTCACCTACACCATCTTTCATTATATCATTTTTAATATATGGCTATGGTAATGGCGGTTTGATCGCCTAGCTGCCCTTAACACTAATTTTTTTATTGACATTATTACTAACTTGGTCACTTATTTAATATTGACATTAGTATTGAAGATCATTGTTTTCTCCTAGAACATTGTTGCATAACTATATGAAAATGTTGATGATAAACACACTTAAATCCAACTATATTGGCAGCCAACTTGAATGTCCCGAAGCCTAGGTGGCTGATCTCTGTGGAGAAATGGATGTTCAGGAGGCTTGTGAGTCTTCGATTCCATGCTGAAGGGTATGAACATCAGAATAGTTATTCAACTGTAAAGATAATACCAAAGTTTAACACAGGTGCATGGTAAGCTAATTTCGAAGTCCTATAACTGATTTCACTACTTCCACGACTCTAGGTTGCTGTTTAGAAATTGGATGATTTGCAAAAGTGCTTTAAACAAAATCTCAAAGTACACAATTTGTATTGAATGATGGTTTTAAATTGTAGGACCAGAGTTTTCATAAATGGTCATTTTCATTTCAAGTATTTGTCTAGATAGTGGGAAATAGGTTGACATTTTATGTTGTCATGAATGAATAACGATGTCATTTTGCAGATGACGTGTTGTACAAGTAAATGCATGAGGATTCTGTAGCCTTGATGGTGCATACATGACTCAGGAATTGTGCATTGAAGTTCCAAATGCTAATACAAGTTCAAGTTCTGATAATGCAGTGGTATTGGCTATCTCTATTAGGGATCCTTATGTGTTATTGATGATTACTCATGGAAGTACTCGACTCATTGTTGGAGATTAGCATTTTTTCTATTTGGTGCATGGTGTCCTGAATCATCATGAAGATTAAAATGCAGTACCAAGTATTGTATGAAGTGTGTTGTTATCAAAAGTATTGGCTATTTTCTTATTTGGTTACTTGTAAGTTCAAATTTTGTGTAATGAGTGAATGTTTTTCACCAAACAGTTGACATATCTTTAATTTTTAAATTTTTGCTTTTAGAAAACACTTCCTTCTAGAGTATACAAAGTAAATAGTCTTAGAAAACTTTCCCTTTAAACATATTAAATATCGAGTAATATCATTGAGATGACAAATCACTTATCGCAATCTAAATTGTTCATAGGAGTTATTCACATGTAAATGCTATGAAAACAGTTTCTAGCAATGAATTGACTTACCGGTCCCATGTTCATCATCCTCCAAAGCATTTATTGATAACAGGGATGCCAGTATGTGGCAATTATTTTGGCTAGTAACCAACTTGAAGTGATTGGTTTCAGTGGTTGGATTCACTAGTATGGAATGATGACAGCTCTTGCATTGAATTGTTTTATGCTTTAAATACTCTTAGTAAAGCAGTAATACTCTTAGTAAAACAGTGTCCATTCATATATGGGTGTTATATATGATATATGTGTTACGTAAAGTACTACTATTTGTAGGTATATCAAGGTTTATTTTAATTTTAAGACGTTTTGTCAAACCTTAATTGTCGTGGTCTTCTAGAAAACACAGATTTTCTAGATTATCCTTTGAATACTAGAACTTCCTAAGGTGCATTTACAATTGAATTGTGAGACATTTGTTTTCTGGAACTGCTTACCCAATTTTTGTGCAAACTCCAATCCTCAATCAGACATGGCACTCTACATCTAGGTTAAATAAGATGAATATATTGGGAATTTGGTTGCCTATTGCCAGTGTACTGGTAATTTAACAAGTCAAATTACTTATTCCTCTTGAAATTTAATTGAAATATTGCCAAATATTGGTTGGACATCTGAATATCAAAGTTGCAGTTAATATCTCTTTTTTTCTATGCAGGCACTAGGGGAGAGCGCATATATGGTGGAAGATTTGCAGGTCAGTTAGTACATTGGGACATCAAAGGTAATTTCTTGATTTTATCAATATTTTTTCTTCTCTTTCTTTCGTTATGAGATATGATTATTGAAACAAGTGTTTGAACATGGTATTTTATGGTTTAAATATGATATTATCAGCCAATTGATAATAATGGGATTCTAAAGATTATGGATTTTTTCATGACAAGATCTTTTTGTAGTGATCAAAATGGAAACCTGACCAATAGAGTAATCACATTGTGATATAGGTAAGTGAAATATGACCTATTTTATGATTGCAGTAAATTTTGTCTATATTATGAATGCTTTCTTGTTTACAATGCAAAATCTAGATGGAACTTCTTTAGGGTGTTGATTTTGCATTCTAATGTTATGTGTATCCCCCTGGAGCTTCCATTTCTGGATTCTTTGTTTCTTTATGTTAGAAACAGTGAACTCACTGCCATTGAGTATTCCTTTAACATGGAAGGTTTTGCATTCATATTTAAATGGATGGTGTTCATAGTCCTTAGGCAGTTATACCCATTTCCAACATTTGCACAATGACTATAGAGTATAGCCCTATGCACTGTCATAATTGTAGTTTGTTAAGTATATCTGATTCTATTCCTAAATCATGCCTGGTTTTCTAAATAAAAATATAAAAAGACAGCCTCATCCTATACTCTATGGTCCCGTGAATATGCTTATATCCATTGTTGTTGGGGATCATGTAGATCTATCAGTGCAAGCACTGCAACATCACCTTGGGAAGCAAATAAATATTATGAATTGGCATCACTATATATCCTAACCATTTTTCCCAGTGGATATTCATTAGCTTGATGGAAGATTGAACTTTGCTCATCCCATGGTGGATAGGATCCATGTGAAGCACCAACTATTGGGTTCATCATCCTCTTCTAATTGTCCTTATTGCTCCACTTATACATGGCTCTAGGATGATCATGCTTATCTACTATATCATTGGCATCCACACTAAGATTATTGTTGTAGATAGGTCTCATATAGTAGTACACTTATTGTTTCTAGGGAATACCGATTTTTGCAATCCCATTAAGCCAATTTCTTGAGTTTTGTTCAAAATTCCTAGAAAAGGTTTATGGATTTCATAACCTGCTTGATCATATATTGTGAACTTATACAATCTATCATCCTTTGTTGACCATTAGATACTCAAAGCTGTGTATTGATCTTTTTTACCATTGTAGAGGACTCTGTAAGTTAGGTTCTCAAATTCTTAAAGGGTGCTAGCTCAATGGAAGAGCGCCTGCCTTACAAGCAGGAGGTCGGTGGTTCGATTCCTCCATGCCCTAATGATATTATAATATCAGTTAAAAACAACTAAATTAGTAAGAAAAATATAAGAGATGGGTGACCAAACAAAATGACCAAAATTCACATATAAATTCACTAAAACGACTAAATTAGTGACCAAAAAATGAGAGATGCGAAACTAGGCATTAAAAAGGACGCAACACATGGCACTAATAATGAATCCAAACATGGCGTTGATAACGATAGAAAAATAAGACATTACTTTGGATGCAAAACATGGCACTACATAGGAAGAAAAATATGGTGCAACAATAGAAGAAATATTTGGCGTCATTTTGGTAGCAAAACACGATGCAAAAAAGGAAGCAAAAAATGGTGCAAATTTGGAAGCAAATATTGGCACATATTTGGAAGTAAAGCATGGTGCAAAATGGGATGCTAAAGTGGTATAAAAAATAGATGCAATATTGGATGCTAATTTAGATTCTAACATGGTTCTATTAAGGATGCAAATATGGCGCTAACCGGGATGTCATTTAAGAAGCAAAAGCAAACACTCGCTAGGAAGCAAAATATGACGTTATTTAGGAAGCAAACCTCGACGTTGTTTAGGAAGCAAACTTGGATGCTATTCTAGAACCAAAAAAATAGTTGCTATTTTGGACGTCATAAAGGATGCTATTTAGGAAGAAAAAATAGACATTTTTTTAGATGCTTTAAGTTTTGTGCATGACGCATCCCATTTAGCATCTAGTTTGACCACTTAATGTAAAAAAAAATTACACTAAAAAGGGACGCTAAATGGGACGCTAATTCTAGGATTTGTTGTAGTGAGTAGAACCAATGGATCTGTCGAAATATCATGCATGATTAGGAAGAGATCAACATAGGTTTGTGATACCTTATGACATGCAAGAAGGCATGCAACTCCCAATTATAACTTTAGGGAGATAGTTCAATATCTAAAGGGAAGTCAATGATGACTTCCAAGTGGGTATACAATATCAAACATGTAGTCCTAATTAGCATCAGAGACAACTCATGAAGGACAATCATTTTGCAGAATCAGAGGGAGTCATGGATAATAATAAGTGTTTTTTAAAGGGTAGGAGGGTTGTCTCAGTAAACCCACTTGGTGGAGATGAAACATATGAATACACAAAGATCAACAAGTTTCTTTAGTGCAAGATACTCATATGCAGAGTGCAGAGTGTCCAAATGTAGAGGGAGAAATATACACAAATCTAGAGAGTGTAGAGTCTCCAGATAAAGAGGGAGCAAGATACTCAGATGAATAGGGAGTAGCATGATCCCACATTTGTTGAGTAGCTACAACATTACTTGTTAATAAAAAATACTTTATATGGACTCAAGTAGGCACCCATGACTTGGTATGTCAAGGATAAACATGTTTTTGATGATCTTATATTTCACCAAGAGTGATGTATATTCCAATCTTTACTACAATGTTGTTGATGGTGATCTAGTTATCTTGGTATTATATGTTGATGATGGTGATCTAGTTATCTTGGTATTATATGTTGATGATATATTTCTTACAGGAGAAGAGTGGCTCATAGATGAGTGCAAGAAGAAGATGCCCTTTGAGTTTTAAATGAAGGATGTTATCCTAATGCATTCCTTATTGAGATTAGAGGCATGGCAGAGACAAGATGAGATCTTCCTTATCCAAGGAAAGTATACATTCGATATCTTGAGGAAGTATGGTATGATGGACTATAAGTCCATGGCCACACCCATGGAGGAAAATATGAAGAAGATGAGTGACTCTGCTTTAGATTTCGATTTGGTGGATCCCATGATGTACAAATATCTTATTGGATCCTTGATGTTTGCTTTGCAGTGAACATGTTGAGCCATTTTATGGTTGAGCTGAGACATATAAATTGGGTAGAAACAAAGCATGTGTTAAGGTACGTGCATGGTACAATTGGATATGGCTTGAGATATGTCTGAAGTGCAAAAGTGAAGTTGTAGGGTTATACAAATTCTAACTAGACAAGGAGTGTAGTGGACAGAAAGACCACCTTTGCATGTTGCTTCATCTTGGGATCAACCACAATATCTTGGTTTAGTAAGAAGAAAGCATTTGTTGCAACCAATACATCAGAACTAGAATATTATGAAGCTAGTGTTACAAGTCATGAAGCGGTGTGGATTTGAAATATTTTTATAGGGTTATTTGATCAGGAGTTAGAGATGACCGTGATACTCTGTGACAATCAAATTTGTATCAAGATTTCAGAAAATCCAGTGTTCCAATACAAGTCGAAGAATATTGAGGTCAAATAACACTTTATCTGAGACATGGTGTAGAAGGGAGTCGTGAAGCTCGAGTACATATCCACAAACGAGAAGATTGTCAACATTCACACCAGGCCTTTGTCCAAGGTAGATTTTGTATACATAAGGGACAAGATTAGTGTGAGGAAGAATGCCTCTCTAAGTGAGAGGGGGTGTTGATGGATGTGGAACAACGTGATAGATGATTAGGTAGACATTCATGAGAGAGGAGTTTCCCAACGCCATGACACATGAGTAGGAAGGAATTATACATGAGAGATGAGTGGCCCAAACACCATGATGGTCTTACAAATGAGCATGCAACCATTTATGAGAGACGAATGGCCTAGACATTGTGATGATTCAATAGATGAGTGGTAGACATTCACAATAAGTAAACGAACTAGATAAAAAGGTCATGGTACATATGCAGTTGCAATACAGACATAGTACATATGCAGTTACAGTATAGATAAAATACAGATGTAGATACAATATAGTTACCATACAAATACAACTATGATACAGATGCCATACTAATGTATATTCTCATTATTAATATGAATTTTCATCAGTCCAATTTTGTAATTAAAAATTTGATTATTTTATGGGAGCCGATAATTGCTTTGCAAAATAAGGTGATATTATTTTAAACAATAAAAATATGGATGGTAACATATTTTATTATGGGAGCTAATATGTGCTTTGGCAAAATAAGGCGATATTATTTTAAACAATAAAATGATGGATTGTTTTTTAATTATTTTAATAAAAAAATTTCTTTTAAATTAAAAGACCATGTACCTTTTTCAAGTGATCTTAGGTTATGTCACGTGCCAGGATTTCACAAATGAAAACAAAGGAAAATACACCAAAGACTTTCATTCTAGTGATTAAAATGAATACTCTACCTTTAAAAGCGATCATGATGGTAGTAAAGTTTGAAAGTGGGTCCATTATTTTAAAAATGAAAGGGAAAATTAATTTTGAAGATATCAAGATGAAGAAGCAAGTATTTAATGCACTTCATTTCTGAGAATCTATAAAATAAAGTTGAGTAGTCATGTTCAAAGAGGAAGAATTTTTTAAGGAGAGAGGGCCTAGCTAGCCATGCTACTACCCTCTCCCCTCAAACGCAATCTACCCAAAAGGACACTTAATGGTTAAGTGGGAAGAAAAACAAAGGAAATAAGGGAAAGGGAAATCAAAACAAACCAAAACCCTCAAATAATGCTGAGGGGGGAAAAAAGAGAAGAAGAAAGTGAAGTTTCCTTGAAAGCTTTGTCAAGAATACCACTTAACATATTAATGTCCCTTTATGAAGAAAGCTCAGAAGTTGTTAAAGCAAAAACCTGCCGTCCTCAAGGACCCTTTTCCACAGGGACAAAATGCAACTTTGAGCGATCCTAAGAACATTGGGTTCACTCAGAATGCTTCCTCTACTGATCAATCATAAATTAATATGTTTTGATCCCATGCTTTATTGCAAACCAGAGCCAAAAACTACAAGCCCGAGTCTTCGCAGAAAGATAAAAAACCCGCCGAAACTCCAACATCGACCCCACTTTCTATCGAAAAATCAGTTGACCATATGTCGAAGATACCGAAAGGTGTCTTCAAGAAGACATTTCATAGCCCTAACAAAAGGGATTCTCCCAACTACTCGACTGTGGAGGACTTGGCCTAGACTCCTTGTGCTATGTCCACCTTAAAGTGTTGCAAAGTTGTCCTTCATAGCACAATGCACTTCTTATAGCTATAGCAATTTTAGATTATGAGGGCTTGATGGCTAAGTTTGACTTATTTAATGTTAAACCTCGTCTATCTTACCACATTGCCTTTCAAATTGAAGTAGTCCCCGACGAAAACAACATTGGACAAACGGTTATTGATGAAGGTGCATCCACATGTGTGATGGCTTTCTTGTTGGAAATCTCTAGGATCCCCTGAGTTGATCCCGTCGAACACCTTACTGACCTCTTTCAACGGAATATATTTCCATCCACATGGTGTATTCCTTATTTCAACATAGAATTGACGGGGAAAATGATTTCTATTGAATTAGAGGTGGTAGACGCCCCCTTAGACTATAACCTAATCTTTGGTAGGAGTTGGACCTACGCCATATGTGTTATTCCATCATCAGTATTTTGAGTCCTTATGTTCCCTCATGAAGGGAAGATAGTTACTATTGATCAACTATCATATACCCGAAAGAGATGTATGACCACATCAAAGTCCAATGTACCTTTTTTTGATCAAACATGCCCGATGAATGAAAGTTTAAGATTTGGGATGTACACGCCAATTATGGGAACCTTTGAATTTCCCAATCCTATAAACTACTTGGGAATGACTAGTATAAGGAATATTATTTGTATAGTTGTAGATAGAATTGATATGTGTGTCCTCCCTCCGCAAGTTGAACCTGATGTGTCCTTATCTGCAGCAGAAGTATCCGACGAAGCTATATATGATATTGTTGTCGATTTCATTTCGTCTCCTTCTATCTTAGAGGATCCAGATGAAGTTTACTTTCCTTCATGGGAAGTGAACTCAACTTACTCATATGATTGCTTGGATATGGTTTTACCATTTGATGAAGCCATTCTGGAGGCTATGATAGGACCTGATAAAATATGCAAAGATTTGCATCATAAGTCCTACTTCTTACCATAACTAAGTAGGATTGAGAACTATGAGTTCCATGTGGGACTAAGTGGTGTTGACTAAACTATAAATCCTTTACCTAAGGAAGGAGTGTTTGCTGATGAGAACATGGCGAACATTTATGTAACTATACCGATGAAAATCTCCTCCAAACCTGGCATTGTGGAAAATGTCTATATTGGAGAAAATTCTTCGGCTGGAGAATTTTCCATTTACAAAGCCCTGATCAAGGAATTCTGCGATGTGTTTCCCTCCTCTTACAAGGAGATTCCAGCCATAGACACGCCTATTGTGGAACATGAAATAAGAATATACCCTAATTCCTAACATGTTCGGAAAAAGTTACGTCCTATGAACAAGAACAAGGCAGCAGCGGTTAAGGTTGAAGTTGCAAAATTGTTAAAGGATGGTTTCATATAAACCATTTCTTTAATGGAATGGGTTTCTAACCCTTTCCCCATAGATAAAAAACAAGGAACTATACATGTTTGTATTGATTTCAGATACCTATTAAATAAAGCATGTCCAAAATACAACTATCCCACACCATTCATTGACCAAATAATCGATGTGTGGGTGGGTAGAAAATTCTTCTCCTTTATGGATGGTTTATCAGGATATAATCAAATTCAAAATGAACCTAAGGACCAATACAATACTACTTTAATTTTTCCCTAGGGTACTTTCGCATATAAAAATATGCCTTTTAGCTTAAAGAATGTCGAGGTTACCTTTCAACGGGAAATGAATTTTGCTTTTCACGAAATTAAGCACATTGTTGAGCCCTACTTAGATTATCTTCTCACGCATTCCCGAGAGAGAAAAGATCATCTAGGTCATCTTCATTTGGTATTTGAGAGATGTCGACACCACAAGATTCATTTAAACCCTCTTAAATCCATCTTCTATGTCTATTGAGGCCGATTTCTAGGTTTCATTGTTTCCAACAAGGGCATTAGGGTTGACCCTTTGAAAATTGAGGCGATTGTTAATCTTCCTTCCCCTCAAACCGTCAAACAAATCCAAAGTCTACAAGGAAAAATTAACTTTATGAGACGTTTTATAGTGAATTATGCCAAGATAACTAAGGTTTTCATGTGCTTTCTCAATCAAGACACTCCATTTCTATGGGATGAAGCCACACAACTATCTTTCAAGGCACTAAAGAAAGCATTATTCTCAGCTCCTCTATTGTGTCCACCAAATTAACTTAAGTACTTCATATTGTATCTGGTTGCATCAAAATCCAGGATTGGTGTAATGCTAGCTCAAAAAGACAATAAGTTCCATGAGCATGTTATCTATTATATTATTCAAGCTTTGGTCAAGCCTAAACTACAATATTCACACGTCAAGAAGTTGGATTTGGCGGCAGTGAATGTCATTCAAAGGTTGTGTCATTATATCTTACTCAAGACAACCAATGTAGTTGCATGTAAATCATTTCCAGTATGTTTTACCCCAACAAATAATTAGGGGAAATTTAATAAATAAATCATCATACTCCAAGAGTTTGACATAGATTTCCAGTCTGCCAAATCAAAAATGTCCTTATTATTTGCAGAACTCATCTCTGGGTTCCTGAGTGATGAGAGTACAATGATAGAATATGAATTATTACCGGATGAACACATCTTCTTCATATCAACCATTGATCCTTGGTATGGATATATCCTAATATATCTTCATACTTTGAAGTGTCTGACAACCTTCTCATGAGAAGGACAACAGAAGTTAATATTGAATGCTAAAAACTACCTCATTGTCAATGCTACCCTATATAGGAGAGGGATATATTTTATTCTATGTCGATTCCTTACTTGTGAGGAGGTTGAGTTTGTACTAAATGGTTCTCATCGTGGAGCATGTGGGGTTCATTTATCTGGGTTAGAAATGGCCCCGAATATCTTATGTGTCGGTTATTTCTTTCCCACCATCTTCAAAGATTGTGTGGAATTTGTTACACGATGTCATCTTTTTCATGTTTACACTGAAAATAATCAGTCGCATCCTTCTCCACTATATCCCATCATCACGATAAGGCCCTTCACTAAGTGGGGGTAGATTTCATGACTTCTAACCCAGTGTCTACTGGTGGGCATAACTACATCACTTTCACTATTGACTACTTCGCCAAGTGGGAAGAGGCAATTCCTACCTTCAAATCCGATGGTGAGACCGCGGCCTATTTCATACTCAATCAAATCATCGCTAGATTCGAAATCCCGAAGCAGATTGTCACAGGCCATGGCAGTCACTCTGGGAACAAGATGATGAACCAATTGACTACTTTCCTTGGTTTTAAACAAGATCACTCATCCTTTTTTTACCCGCATGCGAATGGACAAGTAAAAGTCACAAATAAAACTTTGAAAACCATTCTAAAGCGGACCATTAATGCAAGTAAATCAAATTGGCACATCATGTTGTATCTGAAATTCTGGGCATATCAAACCAGAGTCAAGACTTCCATGGGGTTCTCACCTTTCCAACTCATTCATGAGGTGGAAGCAATCACACCAATAGAATGTGAAATATTTTCATTAAAAATCACAATACATTTTCTACCTGATAATTCTGACCAAGAGGAGTGTTTGCTGCATATAGAACACCTATATGAACAACGCAGAGATGTGCTTACAAGAAATGAAACACACAGGAAACGAGTCCAAAACTAGTATGACAAGTCTGTCAAACCTAGGGTGTTCTCTAAAGGAGAACTTGTCTTGGTTTATGACCAGGATAAGGAACCCTTGGGGGTAGGAAAATTCAAATGAATTTGGTTAGGTCCATATATCATGTCCAAATTCTTAAAAAAGGGAGTATATGAATTGATAGAATACAATGGCAATAAGTTGTCTGAGCCCTGAAACGTGCTCTATCGGAAAAAGTATCACGCTTAGGCTATGCTATTTTTCTTGTATATATATGTATAACATTGTAAATGGTTATCATTTGTTAGTGTTTCTTATGTAAATATGTTGTTATTTCAGATGTCCATGGAGAGATTCATAGGATTCGTTGATGGTGCAAGACATTAGACTTGCAACCTTGCGTCAGCCGCTTGGGTCATCTATACAACCACAAGATAACTAGTTAACTCGACATGTGGTTGTTTAGGCCTCATCACTAATAATATGGCTGAGTAAATTATTGTCATTGAGCTGCTAAGGGACACTGCTTTACATGGTATCATGTGTCAAGAGGTTAGACTCGATTCCCAGTTAGTAGTCTCTCAGCTCAATGGTGATTATCAAGTGAGACATCCTACTCTACTATGTTAGTTCTTACAAATTAGATTACTTGAGAGATATTTTGATCATATTATATACAAACACATTCCAAGAAATCAAAATATAGTAACTAACTCATATGAAAATTATATCCTTGACTGGAATTTGTCACACACATCATAAAAAATACACATTTATAGATAAAAACACATGTAAATAAGTCGTCATATATGTGTGTGTGTGTGTAAAAGGTCCATAAACTCGAGTCTTGGTCCAAAAATCTAGTCATAAATACATCAAAATACAAAACTGGGATCATAATCCCTCGTGATGCTAAAAAAATTAGGAGACGTTACAGCCTCAGTTGCCTCCGCCACAACCTTATTCACAAAAATTCATAAAAAAACAAAAATTGAAAAAACAAAATACTTACCCATCTCTCCCCATGCCTCTCTGGGAAGTAGTGCCATCTCGAGATCACCACGGAATTCCAAACCAACATACGGGAACTGCTCGAATGCTAGCACCTGTTGAGTCCACCACGAGTAAAAATCATCATCATATGCTCCTCGATTCTCACCATCATTATCGTGAACAAAGACATATCCCCACCGTGGATTTGGATGGGGGAGTGTTACCCTGGGACGTAGTGCTGGTACACACTCAAAGAAGAAATTAGCTACTAGGATGGTGGGGTATCCAAATTTCTTCTTCTTTCCAAGATTACAATATGAAAGTTGTTTCTTCATGTTTATAAAAAGAACATAACACTAGTCGAATTTACATTAACATGCGTAAGAAAATCATTCATCAGCAATTTGTAATTTCTAACAAGACTAGTAACTTTTCGTTTGGTACCTATGTCTAACTGTACTAGCCACAACTTATCAAACTTTTCAGGTACCAATTTGCATAAATCAATTATTCTTGGTGATATATAGCTTTGGATTGCACCTGGATCAATTAAAATCGAGATAGGTTGACTGTTTATCATACATTCAATTTTGACCATAGAAGTCTGGTGGTCTGCTTGTCGATTTTCCAATGCAGTGCATATTCTAGGCATGCTCCTTGCGATGTCCCCAACTGTAACTACTTCTTGGATAGAATAAACATTAGAATTATTTTTTCTTACTAGACAATCTTTAAAGTAGTGTAACCCTCCACACTCCCAACATTTTAAGGGCTCATTTTTTGCTTGATTCTTATTAAAGAAAGTTGAAGGTTCTTTTACTGCACAATTTTGGGGTTTAAAACCTTGGTAGTTATTACCCTAATATACCCTATAGTTATTTCTTGTATTTTTATGGAACTTATTTTGCTTCTTTCTGGGATCAAAATTATTTGGCCCTTTATTTTTCCAAGATGGTATACTTTCCCTTTTATTCTTGTTTTGGTCATAACAGAAGTTTTCCTTCCTCATAGATTCCTCTAGCATCTTCAGATTGCCATACTAAATATGTTATTTGAACATGATGGGAAAACAACTAAGGAACCACTATATTTTAGGGTTCTCATCAATTATATAAGGAACATAAAGAAGCAGACTTAAAAACTTACTATAGAGTTATTTCATTGTCTTTGCTCCTAACCTTAGTTCATAAAATTCTTTTTCCTTCTCTTCATAATATTGTTCTGATAAGTACTTTATTTTAAAGAGTTTCTTAAATGGTTTCCAAGTTACATATATTTATTTTATCCCTTTAACCTTCTTTATGTCTTGCCACCATATATATTCTTTTCCTGTCAGATTATAGATGGTCATTTTAACCTTTAACTCATCAGAGTAATTGTATATATGAAAGTACCATTTCATTCCGAACAACCAGGATTCTGCCTCCTCACCCTTCTCAATTTTCCCATTAAACATGGGTGGTTTAATTTTCTTAAACTCCCCAGAGATTTCCTCATAGGGTATGTATTTATTTTTCTTTTTATTATTGTCACTACTTTCACTTAACTCTTGTTGTTTCTTGTGATGTTTAATTGAATATTCACTTGAAGTGTCATATTTATGACTAGAAAATTCTACTTTTCTTCCCTTACATTTGTAAGATGCAGTTTTAGGAATTTCTCATTCAGACTCCTTATTTTCATCCTTATGAATCTTAGCTAACATAATAGCGTTTAGTTCTTTGTGGCGCTTTAGAATTCGCTCATTATCTTCTTTAACTTTTCTTAATTCAGACCTTAACTCTTTGACAATTCTTTGTATTTCATATTTATTACCTTGACTGTCATTTAAGTCTACCCAAATTTCCCCATCCCTTATGTTTCCTCTTCAGGATTTAAAGGATTTTCTGGGTGGTGTTCTTTTGCAGACATCTCATCATCTGCCATGTTTCCTGCAAAAAATAGTTATTCTTCTATTTGTTGTTTGTAAGAAAATTTTAACCAAAATAAAATAGAAGTTAGTTTCTCTGTTTTTCTGTAATAGTTCTAGTGTTGAGCCGATTCAGGCCTAGTGTTATAACCGTGCTCTGATACCATTATGTAAAACACCTAAAAAATCCATAATAGTAATAAAAAATATTATAGAACATATATCTAAAGACACATTATTTAAGCCCTTATATATCACAAGGAATTATTGAACATTGAGAGCTTATTGCATATTCTTGGCATTTACTTGCTTGTTCAACTTTTCCCAATGTCAGAACCCATTTCTGACAATTAGTCTTCGATTTATTTAATTGTTTTAGTCTAGATTTTCTAAGTTACTATTCTTTCCGCAAATACCCTTTTGCAATGCAGATTGTGGATTACAAAACACACTTTAATCCTTTATAAAACAAGCCTTCGCAATTAGCTTTCTGCAATGCGGATTGCGGAACACACTTTAATTCTTTATAAAATAACCTTCTACAATTATCTTTTCGCAATGCGGATTGCAGAACACACTTTAATTCTTTATAAAATAACCTTCCGCAATTAGCTTTCAGCAATGCAGATTGCAGAACACACTTTAATTCTTTATAAAATATCCTTCCACAATGCAGATTGCGAAACACACTTTAATTTTTTATAAATAAAATTCTACAATGCGGATTGCGGACTGTAGAACACAATTTAATTCTTTATAAAATAACCTTCCACAATTAGTTTTCCTCAATGCGGATTACGGATTGTGGAACACACTTTAACTTGTTATAATTTTACCCTCCACAATTAGTCTTTTGCAATGCGTATTGCAGAGTGTAATTTAACCCTTCTGAAATGTTCTTCTGTAACTCCTATGAGTCGTCGATCTCTTGTGGCTTCAATCTCATCCGTTGATCTGGTATCAGAGTGAAACTACACCTTAACTTTGTGAATCCTTAATTGATTAGATTAATAAGTTATAACCATTGATCTCTATGACTAAAATATCCATAGTGTATTTTAAATTTATTCCAAAGATCCTGATCTGAACAGTATCGATTTGTACATGAGTTTATGAGATGAATTTAACATGCATAATTTACAGACATGTAAATCATTTAAAGAACAGATATTTTAACTCTTTATAAAGTATTCCTCCACAATTGACCTTACGCAATGCAGATTGCATATTGCAGAACATATTATAACTCTTTATAATTTATTCCTCCACAATTGACCTCCCACAATGCGGATTGCGAACTATTTAAATGATACAGCAAAGATTGATAGTATAAATGTAGATATGTAATTGGTTAGATGAATAAGCTATAATTATTTAAATTGATTCATCAATATCCCGATCTGAAACAATCTTGATTGCACAAATTAACTAGATCTATTCCATAACACATTATGAGATTAATTTAACAGGAATGATTTACAGACATGTAAGTAATTTAAAGAACGAGTATTGAATTCGAAACCATAGCATATCAATAACAACCAAATCTAAATAATTTTGCTCAGAACAAATTACTACTTACTACAGTAATAACATTGCTAGCAATCCTTGATGCAGGTATGGATGCTTGATCTCAGATGCATTGGGAAATAATCTAAAATTGTACGGATCTAATATACTACAGAAAATATGGATGCATAACCATTTCTCCTATATTTATAGTTGCAATTCAATCATTAAAATACACATTCTATTGTAAATAAAATCAATCATAAGTAACAGAGTAAGAACCTGTCACCAACGATGGGAAAACAAAAGAGGAGAAGTTGTGCCTACCAACCAACTCCCAGAGCAGCCAAGCTACTTACCCCAGAACCCCTGAGCTTGTTCGTTGAACCACAAGAGAAAAATATTTCAATGCGCCATCTCTTGCATTTCATAGATGTTAATCCCTGTCCAATGCTATCCTCCTGTTGCTGATGGACATACTAGTCTACATTATTTTTCCTAGGACTTGGTCATTTATGAGCCTCCTTCTCTTTAGCACTCAACCAGGAGTCTTGACCTAATTTTTGGGGATGATTCCTACTACATCTTAAGTTCTCACTCAATGGTTTCTACCACTTGTCTTTTTCCTATTGTGGGTTAGTGAATACTCTGAAACAACTATCTCCGCTTTTGTTCCCCTCACCATATTTTCTTTAATAAAAATGATTTTATTGCAAAAATGTTTTATTCTTGACCTCCTGTCAAAAATAATAAAAATAATAAAATAATAATTAAAGTATTTTCCAGCATAATTAATCATCAATTATTAATTCAGAGAGTATTACAGTCGGTGACTAATAATATCCAGTTTCCAGTATCTTATAGATTGACTAACTTAGTCGTATTTAACTTAGTCATTAATTGCTTGACTGATTAGTCATTCATTTAGTCATTGATGTACTCATTGATGTAGTTATTGATTTAGTCATTGATGCAGTCATTGATTTAGAGATTTATTCATTGATTTAGTCATTGATTTCCACAATTAATGACCAAATATATGACTAAATAAACTACTAGATAATAATTCAAGTTAACATATTAATGACTAAGCTAAATACGACTAAACATTAGCCACGTTATAAGATACTAGAAAGTAGCTACTAATAGCCGTGTATATGTGAATTTAGTCGTTTTCTTAGTTACAAATTTATGATAGGGCACGGAGAAATCGAACCACCAACCTCTTGCCTATAATTAGACAGGTGCTCTACCATGAGCTAGAACCCTTTAAGAAGTTGTTATTGCCTGAAAATGATGATATTCAAACAAATTTTGCATCAATCAAGAATACAAAATAATGATTACCGAGTTACTATAGATCCATAATGGCTTACCATGTATTAGTTATTCCAAAACTTTATGTCATTAATTATATTTAATTTAATAAATATAATTAAATA
>LPNX010790038.1:20042-64222 GCA_001517045.1 Pseudotsuga menziesii | reverse complement strand
TTGACTAAATCAATGGTATTTTTAAAGTGTTAAGTCTTATTTGGGTAGTGACAATTTACTAAGTAGAAATTCTTAGATTTGATATATATATGCATAAACCAATGGGGATGTTACTTAGATAATCCCTCTTACCTAGTTCAAGTTTTGGTAGAAAACTCTTATTAATATGGAGAGTGAATAAGGATAATTCCTAAACATAGAAGGAATCTATGTATTTATCATTCATTACAAGAGAGAATGTCTTCCACTTAAAACAGTAAAAGGAACATGTATCCGTTAAAAATAGCTTGGTAGATAAAGATGACTACAACTTATAACTAATAATAGTTGGTTCTTTTGAAAAACACCAACACCTCCTAAACTAAATCTAGAAAGTAATAAGAAAAAAATGACTTTAGGCTTGCTTAGGTATTCATGTACAAACTGTTACCATAAAACATTAAAAAAAAAATCTATTGATCTACACCATAATGTCTTCCATTTATAATAATAAACGAGACCTAACATTAATAAAAAAAGTTATGTCTGAATATAAAAGAGACAAGTTACACTACCGGACAAGTGACAATACAAATGGAAATAGAGGAAACCCAACATTACTTAAGATAGTTAAACATATAAACTAGAAAAACCAACAAGCTTTTCCATTTCAAAAAATCCAAGCATTATAAATAGATATTTCCACGTTTTAGTTTATTAACTCAAGCTCCATTTAAAATATTCCAAAATGATATTTTCATGTCTTTATTTATTACCATTAGAATGAATAAAGTGTAGAATTTTATTAATAATCAAGATCACTCTCCCAAAATGAATCAACATTAACCAACCCTTTATTGGTTAATATCTGTAAAATCAACCGAGGGGTGGAAAGTGCGGGGGGGTCCTCTTGGATCCTAGAGGAAATGTTGAACAAACCTTCACTTGGGGCCTTGGACACAGGACCAACAACGAGGCTACAGGGACTACAATCCTTAGTCAGCAAAGACCTCCACTAGATAGCGATCTTCGGAGACTCTCGGCATGTTATTTTCAAGATGATAAATGGATACACCTCTAGTTCAATTAATTGTCGTCATTTGTATGATAAAGCTAAGCCTCTCATGTCTAAATCCTATGATCGATTCCACATTCTTCACAACAATAAACCAGCAGTGGATGCCTTGGAAAACATGGGGGCCTCCCTACCTCAAGGCCATTTTAGCCTTAACAAAAAAGTTCCTTACATCAAATTCATTCCCTAATGGCTTGTCGGGCTTACGTTTTCCTCTCCCAAGGCAAGTGTTCTTCCCACTCTCCACTCCTTGAAGTGTCTTTTGTTTCCCCTAAAGGTTTTCTCTAAGAACTCCTCCATTCACCTTATCCCTCCATATTTTTTCCTTCCCTCTCCCCCTCCCCTTTTCCCTCCATATTTTCCTTCTTCCCTTCCCTAGCTCTTTCCTTACCCCCCTCCCTTATCCCTCCCTTCACTTTTCTTATTTATCCACATCACACTGCCTCGCGCCCTCCTTCCATAGTTGGCTTTCACCTCGTGCTCTTTCCTAAAGGGTCTTCTCACTTATTGTGTTGTCCTTCCTTTACACATATCCCCACTGCGTGGATTTCACTCAGCCTGCAACTCTCCTCAGACAATGCAGGATTTATGGCTCACCTCCCCCAGGTTAATTGCCCCCTCCTCTCACACGCTCCAAGTCTTATCACTCTCCTCACTATGTCTTCTCCTCGAAGCTTCCTACAATCTCATTTCTCTCTTGGTCTCAGCTTTGTCCACCATGTAATTTCTCTGGAGCGCATTCTCTCGGATGTCATAACAGGCATAGACGAAGGGTAGTTGTAGGAAATTCCATGGGAAGCTCTCCCTCTCACCAGGAATTTTGTGAAGGAAAGGCTCACCCTTGCAGCCTTCTCCTCTTTCTATTGTAGCACCCTTTTAGTCTCTTCACTGTGGTTCGTAAGCATTTATTCTATCCCTAGTCTCCCATCCGATGCTCAATCCCTTATTGCTAAGAAAAACATGATTTTGGGTTGTCACTGTTTAGGGTGGAAAGAAGGTGCAGTGGGCACTTTATCCTGCCAAATCAAGGAGGGTGCCTCCCTCCTGTAGGAGCTTAAAGTGCTAAAGTATATCCTTAGCAGCCTCTCGGCCGAGAATCAGGCTTGTGTGATAACAGGTTTAGTCCGAGTTCTACATAGCAACTTCGCCCATATCAATATTTCTCCAGGAAACGACAACATGTCTCAGGCTAACAAAAACGCTAGCATTATGGATGTAAAGAAGAATCTCAGGTGACTCTATGAGATGATGGCGATAGGCATAATGGATAATAAGGAAATAGCACAGAAGGTCAAGAGCATGGGGTAAGTAGTAAGATATACATCTCTGCAAATCAGCAATCATGATGCAAGGATCGACAACAACGAGAGCAACCTCAGGGAGATGATGGGTAAGGTCGATAGAATTCAGGAAGATCTCTAATGCCTGATCAATATGAACCAGTGTAGCAAGGAAAACAAATCCCTTGCAGCTACAGCGCACCCCATGGAGGAGGAATCAATGGTTCATCCCATGAAGCCCACAGGAAATCCTTAATCGGTTCTCTCTTAAAAATGTTAATATGTTTTTTGTCTTTTACTTTGCAATCATTTTATAAGGGTATACACTACCCCAGGCACTAGTTGTTTTGCAAATTCCCTCTATGGATTTTTTTGGTCATCTCCATGGACCAGTTTTGTATGCAGCATTTTTGAACTGCAAGAACTCTCTATTCCCGCTTTTTACTCTGTAATGAATGGTTGTGCACAACCTGTTTTATAAAACACTTTTCTTAGTTTCTATTAAAAAAAAAACTGTAAAATCGACCTCGACATTAAGTGTGAGAAGCAATATATATTACATTAGATTTACAAAAAAACTAATGTTATTAGTTTTATGAGAGACATATTCAATATCATTCTGAATTTGCCAGTACAATTTTGTTGTCTAAAAAGTTTCATCACATGGTATTTATGGTTGTTGAATAAATTAGCTAGCTTTTTTGGGTGTTCATTTATATTTGGGTCTTAATCGTTCATAAAGATAGTGGGATTTACCATGTTGGATAACCATAAGATATTAACTCTACGAAATCCCAACTCAATGGGATAAATCTTAGTATTCTTTAATAGAAATCCCAACTCAATGGGATAAATCTTAGTATTCTTTAATAATAGGAACCTATGGAGTTTTCTATTTAGATTTTTGATTTTGATATTTAATCATAAAGTTATGGGAATCCTACCTCAATATGATTCCTCACCTAGATAAGGTATACTAGATCACACATATTGAGTCAAGTGCAAATAAAATTTAAAATGTACATGCAGTTTAGTTTTGGTCATGTCTTTTTTACAGGACAAGCACAACATTATGTAGAGGTGCGTCAAAGTACCGTAGAGATACCAAGTATATGTTTTGCAAGCAATTTCATAGTGAAATTAATATTTGATACTTATGTTCATGTTTGTATCGTATATAAAAATTTAGAGGAAAATGGCAAGCACAGATAGGAAGACTTGTTTATGACAAGAAAGGAAATGAGTTGCATCAGAAAGGTTGGGGCACAACCTAGTTGTTGAAGCTCAGTGAACTCAAATAATCTACGTGTGGACTTCGTTGGAATCCTGGCGTAAAACCAAGGTACTAAACACCCTCCTACCCAACTACAGAAATGTGGTTCTGGCAGTTACCCATCAAGAGAGATATCTCAGGTGAGACAACATCCGTGTCATAGGTGCTGGAAGCTGAGCTATGCTCTGTTGGAACGATATCTTGGGATTTGTGTGCTGAGCAGAAGAGATTGAACCTGGGTCGGGATCCCTAAAAATAGGGACAGAGGGACACAAAACCCAACATATATAACAAATACTTTACATCCTTTTCTTACTAATCTTTTCATTTGTAATGTTGATATTTCTCTTATGGTCACCTTCCTAGGGATACCTTTTACTTTTATATTGTTTCCATTATCATCAATACATGTAAAGGTTTTATCAAAACAATTTAACACGAATTTATGTTCCTCTATCCAATCCATTCCTATTAATAAATCATAGGTTCCTCAAGCACTCCACCCCCAAATGCATATGGTTATGAGTAGCCAAGTGTAAATAAGAAACACTTGCCACTCATGTAATGGTGTTCACAGTCACCTTAAGTGGGAATCTTTCTATTTTCCCAATAGGAACTTGTGTACCTGACTTTTGTGATCCAGGCACACAGTACATGTTCACATAATCCTAAACACTAAGTGGATCACCCCCATGACCAGAACTGCTCAAATTCATCAGCACTCCTCTATGTGATAAACCCGTGATGAAGTAAATATCTTCATAAATAATTTCCAATGTTTCACCATGAAGGTCAAACAAGCCCTGATCAGGATCCCAATATTTTACCAAAGTCTCCAATAGCCTAATTTGGGCTCACATATTTTTCATGCGAAATAATTTTTACAATCCACATCATCGAAGGGAATTTAATGTTAATGTATTGTGCAAAGCTTCCCAATAAAGGTCCTCTTTCTCTCGTTCGTGACACTCAAGAACCATCTTTGCTAAAAATAACATGGATATTGATCATTTTTCATGCCCTAAACAGCACCCATAGTATACGTGAGTGCATTGTTATACATTGTACGTATCATACGCGAGTACCCCATTTTAAACCAATGTATTTTTTCCGAATACACGAGTTTGCAAGAGGCTACCCACATATTCCGTGAGGTTCCCTTTTAAACTCACCAAAACACCAAAATTTGCACAAAAACTTCAAATAAAAGGAATGAAATGAAAGGTATGAGAGACAGAAATTACCTGCAACTTGCATATTTCGATTCATCCATTGGATTTTCCGTACGAAGCATTTGAAGCTCAAAGGTAAATTGGCACTATTCCAAGGTAAAAGTTAAAATGAATTAGTTTTTTAATCCAAACTCACTATTTATGGTATAAATTAATATTTTTTACCTAATTTGTATAGTTTTGGTTAATTGCTAAGATATCATGACTAATGAATGTGATTTTTACCCAGAATTTTCAGGTCATGGATAAAATTCAAGGTGATTCCTTGGCATATAGGGTAGTATTCGATCACACTACATCTTGCACTTATACCTTAAACCACTTTGAACCATAGGAATCCCTTTTTTCCATGGATTGTGATTTGTTTCCTCCTTGTATCTTTCAAACATCGTTGTTCTTCCATGGATTAGAGCTTATGTTACATGGGTTACCCTAGTTAGCATCATTCTTACCATTTTTGGTACCCATGTTTTACATTGCCAGGTCCCAAGAGCCTTTTTAATTGTATTACATGTGGAAAATGAGCCTCATACTCTATCTTTTGCTGATTATCCTTTGTTATAAGGCTCCCGTCATATGGAGTTACCTTTAATCCCTAGTCTTACTCCTTAAACATGACTAGATGACCGAGTTTGCTTATTCTTCTAGACTCATTAAAGCTAGTGAAATATCATCCACATGGGTATAAGACTATAAGTTTAACCCTTTTCCGAACCATGTGGATTACTTACTAAAAAGGAATACTCTAGTTCACCGTGACTACAAGAGTATTTCCAAGTATAGGTTTATCTCTTTTTTCGGACCTGGAGAACTAAATTTATGAAAAAGGAACCTATTTGAGCTCACTTTCTCTTTTTCGTGCTCTAATTTAAACTATGAAAAATATTATGATTGTTCTTTATGTTATTGTCATTCTTGTTAAAATTTGTACAAAGCATCGAGTTTACTGTTGGCTTCCCCATAATCGTAAATAAATGGAACATCCTGAGCAATCTTTCATTCCTTCACACTCGCTAAACTAAGGATATATGCTTTCTTTTGAAGGAGCTTCGGTCAGGTGATAATTTATCCATTTTTTGTACCTTGCCAACTAAATACGAAAAAGGTATACCTTAGTTCCTTGGAAGCTAAGAGATTTCTCCTCTGAGTTGTTTTATACTTTTTCAGACTCGAGAGAGTAACTTTACAAAAAAAACACCTCCCCTAGAGTCTTCTTTGGAGTTTTCAAACTCTCAAATTATGAAAATACCAGCGAGCATCCACTTATTCGAGCTCATAAAATCCATGAATCAGTGCTCTATCAAGCAATATTCTATCTCTTCTTCAAGATTGTTAAAAAATGAAGAAGGCCTCAATTTTACTTTCTTAACCTTGTTAAACCTTAACAAGAAAGGAAGGAAGGAAATACTCTCTTTACATTGTAAGTTAGTTGGCAGCAAGTTCATAGTTATCCTTGAACAAAACACTAGTTTGAGTCTCCCGATACTCATGTCTCAATTTTGAACTTCCCAATTTTCAACTAGTACTTTGAGTCACTACTCCTCCATTGCTCACATGTATATGGGGAATATGCCAATGTCTCCTACATTGCAGATAGGTCCAGTTGTTTCTATTGAATTTAAAGCTTCCTTGATTCATCTCTGTGTCGCGCTCAATGTTCAAGGATTCTCAACCTCTTTTTGTTTACGTTGATCCTTTTCATGATTATCTCTGAGGTTGATCTATGCTTATCCTCCCTTATCCAATCTACCAGTTTTCTCATGTAACATGTTGAAGGATTCATAAATTCCTTCCTCTTCATAAATGGTTTCCTATCAGCACCTGCTAATGATGAAGAACTAGAGTTTTGGGATAGTACCTCAGGATCCACTTTCCATCTTGGTGGCCTCCTTTGCATTGATTGTCGGTACAACTCTTTAACCAATATTCTGATGGTGTCCTCCATGTTCGAATTCAACTACTACATTCACATGGTAGGATTCGTAATTTTATTCTATGGATTTGGATGAAGACCTTGGGTTTACAGCCTATAAAACCTAAATTGCGCAAGATCGTGACATGCTTTTTGACACACCTCCATCTATTGAATATTTGTTATTGTAGTCATGTGGCTATGATCCACTTTGTAAATCTTGCATGGCCTTGTGTCCCATATTATATGATGTATATGTATCTTGTAAAGGAGCTAGTGTTCCACATTATTGAGAATGGCATCCTTAGTGATGATTTTGTAAAAATGACCTCTATTTTTCTGTTGCAAGTACTTCTTTATGACGTAGATTATGAGTCCTATGAACTAAATATTGTAATGTATTTCTACCATTCTTACCCTCTCACCTCACACATTAGGGGGCATATGTTATACCTCGAAATGGCACTTCTCCATCTGATTAATGACACCACCTATGTTGTAAAAAAAAGGACATAATGGATAGAAGTAGCTTTAACTCAATAAGAGGTTTGAACCTTGAATACAAACATTTTACTCTAGTATCAACATTTTTTAAATATGAATTCACCTTGAATACATGAATTTCCTCCTGAAAACCTGCATACCATACGTGATTTTCACACAAGCAACCCACGTTATATCAATCTCAAATGTTGAATAGGCGAGTTTCCTCAAGTAAACTCATGTATCATATGCAAGTTGACTCATTACAACCCATATATTTCATTAAAATTCATTAAAAATAAAAATCCAACTAATCATGGGGCAATTGGGTCGGTTAGGAAACCACCCTGTCTCCCCTAACTATCCTAAAAAGATGAGAGGGTGACCGATTTGGAGGCAAAGTTATGCTGGATAATTTCCCTTGAGAAGAGAAGCAAGAGGGATTAGATCTAGGTTCTAGAGAATCTTGATCAGGAAGAGTTTATGTAATTGTTCCATAAAACTCTATCAATAAAGTAAGTCTTTTCCTTCCATCTATGTGTAATGCATGTTTCAATTATTCTTGAGTTTTGATCTAGATTGTTCTTTTGATTTAAGTTGCAATAATTATATATGTTCTTATCTCATATGTTATAATATTTGAAGGTGCTTTGAGGAAGGTTATTTCTTTGTTGCAGGTGTTGGAGATTTGCAGCAAAGGAGCATTTCAGAAAAAAGACCAAGCTAGGATCAACCTTCAGAATAAGCTATGCATACTTCCTATCTTTTGATTTAACATTTTCTTATAGAACCTCAGTTGTATGTTAGTAAACCCTCATTACATTGGTGGCCTCAAACCCCATCCATAGGATAGATTCCATAACAACAGAGACCCAAATGTTCCTAGGCTATAACCACTTGGTGGGAGATGCAGCTTAACTAAGATAGACACATAATACATCTGGGATGTACCCATTGGGTGGCAGATGTATATGTTCCTGGGTTATACCCACTAGGTGGGAGACACAGATGTTCTTGGGCTTTACCCACCAGGTGAGAGACACAGATGTTCCTAGGTTGTACCCATTGTTTGGGAGATGCAGGTTGTCTGGTGGACATGATATGCACCTGGGATGCTCTCCATAAGGACAATGTTGTGCATGCTCCTAGGATGATCTCCATGACATTAAAGAAACAGGTTGTCCTTAGGACATAATATAGGCATATGATTTGATGAGATGATATGGATACAATGAGATGATAGTAGGAGATGCAGGTTATTTCTTGGGAA
Organism: Pseudotsuga menziesii; assembly: GCA_001517045.1. Lineage (NCBI taxonomy): Eukaryota > Viridiplantae > Streptophyta > Pinopsida > Pinales > Pinaceae > Pseudotsuga > Pseudotsuga menziesii. The sequence goes on along the minus strand of LPNX010790038.1, from coordinate 55,718 downwards.
ATGTAAAATGAGGACTTGGGATGTACCTACCGGATGGCTTGCTCATAGATATGTAGATAAAGTCCTAGATGGGATCTAGTCCTACATCCAGTATGAAAAAGGGTTGGCTCTGTATAACTTCTAAGGACATGTATATTTGAGAGATACCACTAGTTAATGATCGATGAGATGATAATTGGTGTAGCAACAATGATGATCGAGAGATGACGATGATCCAATGATGATGATGATGTCTAGAGATTGTGTCAAACTGTGGTGATGACCGCATTAGAAGAATACATTCCTTGTTAAGAGGGAGTGTTGTTGTAAATGTAATTTCAGACGATATTCTTCATTGTATTATTTGTATTATTATTATTATTACATTTTATTGTATTTCTAATTTTACCTCCTTTTAGGGATGTTTTCCCTCCAATAATGGATTTCATTATTGTAATTGGTCATGTAAATAGTCAAGGTAAAACCTCCATTGTAATTCAGGGCAATAACCCCCAAGAAAATAATGTAAAATGCATTTTTGGTCTCCCACAAGGACAATTCGGCCCAGTCAAGTACATATGTCGGATCTGTTGGACCAAAAAGGTCACACACATTATTAGTATAAATAGGGAGGTTCCCTCCCTCTTTTCGACACACTGCAACTCAAGCAAGTTCACTCCAAGACAAAGAAAATTACAAGTTAGCTAGGAAGAAGCAAAAGAAGCTAAAGAAGATATCTTATCTTTGGGTTTTCTATCCTTCTCTAACATGGTATTAAGTGACGAATATATACTGAAGAAGTTGTTGGGTTTTCTCCTGTTTTGGTTTCATGGGATAAAATATTTGTGTATATATTTTATGTTGTGCGTATCTATCTTTCAGTGATCCTAGCATATTATATTAAACATCTAACAAGCCTGAATTAATGTACAAACTCTAACAATTTTATGACCCTTATGTGATTATCCAATTTAGGTATTACTATTACAATCTCAGAGAAATGGTTGGGAAAAATTTCAAGAGAAGTGAGAATATACCACATTTAATTATTTATATTACAATAGCACAACTAAGTGAAAAACCTTAATCATTGCATATGATTTGCTTGACATCCTTTAATAGCCAAACTTTAATAAAGTGATAAAATTTTGTTGTAGTCTTAAGAGAGTTGTGTCCCTTTGTTTGTCTCTGAAAATCATAGTCTTAAGAATTAAAAAATGAGTTAATATCAAGTGTACTACCTGGAGCTAGGCTTGTTGGTAATCAATCACTTTACCTTATTGTTGAGAATCATTGTAAGATAAAACATCTAGGTTGATAGAGAAGCATTTTAAAGGGTTTAATCAGAATGTTTTTTTAATTAAACCTACACCTAGTGGATTCATAGCCATCTTGGGGGTGGAATATTGACGGGAAGTCATACGCCAGATAGAGAGACAGTAGATTAGGAGGAAAGTCAAAGTTAAGTCTTTAGTATCCATAGTCAGTTGAGTCTATTTGGTTCAGATAAGTCTCTCAATTTATGATGATATTATTGCTAAATGAATATATGTCATCTTATACATATTCCTTTGTGCAGGTAGAATATCAATGTTTTTATACTTAGTTTGTTGTTATGTTTACTCCTTGATTATGTGCAATATTAAGTTTTTAAATCCTTATGAGAAGGGTAGTTCTTAAGGGACATCACATTGTATTGATCGTAATCTCTAATGCATATAATATATTTCACAAGCTAGAGAAAATGTTGATGAGTGATAGGTATATTTTAGTAATACGACTTAAAAAGTATAACGCATGTTGATGTAAAAGTACCTATAATTAGAAGCATTATTACTATGTACAGATTAACATGGTTTGATGCACAAACATACAAGATTAATGTGATGTTTATATCATTTTATTACATGAATAAATGCAATCCAAAGGTGTGATAATTATATCATGAGCTAATAATGTATTTGATGAAGTATCTTTTGAAGTTAAAATTATTGTCAATGGTGGCAATGCCATCAATGTATAGTTGCATAAGTATAAATGATTGACTTATGTTATTATAGTCAAACAAGATAGAAGTGAGGTTGTAAGGTTAACAAAAATGACTAAGTAAATATTAAAGGTGTATTTTTATCAATTAAATGTTATAAGTATTCAATAGATATTGTGAATGATCCTTGAAAATAAAAGTAGGTTATGTGTTAACATGAAGCCATGTTATACTTATGTTACCTCCATACACGTAGATACATCAGAAGGGAAATTATATATATATATATATATATATATATATTGATTGTGTAAAGGTTTGTTATACTTAGTGTGTATCCATACTCCTAGATGCCTCAAAACAATAAGCATAGTCATGTGACAAGACTTTATGCTAGAAGATAAATGTGTGACGATTATACTATCTAGAAGATAAGTGTTGGAATAAGGTTGTAAATTGATGGAAAATGCAAGTGGATGTTTGAACTATGTGAAGAGTTACTCTTAAATATTTAAAATGGGAAGTGTAATTAAATTACATGACTTTATGTCAATGCTTAATTTAAAGAGGATTATGTTCGGGTTAAAAATTAAGTATTTGATAAAGTTCAACCAAGTAACTAACACAAGTTATCGGTGGGCCTTATAAAAGTAAAGGACTTAAATCATCCTATTACTAAGTTATTAGAGTTAATCTACATGTCTTTTATGCGTAAAGATATAGAAACGAACTTTATCAATGATTGGCCATGTCATGCGAACAATTATATTGACATATCTATGTTGTAGAAAGATGTTTTATGAAAAAAATTGTATCTCATTTCCCGAAATTGTAAGGAGGAAATTGAGTATGTTACAATCGATATACGAATTATCTATTCTATTGTGTGATCAATTAGTCCCAACTTAATACTCATTATAGAAACAACTGCAACAAAATCCACAATACAACATTCTGAGAAAACATAGACATCAAATTTCATTAGAGAAAACTTGAGAAAACCCTTATGGATATACATCCAATGTGTTATACTTACCTTTCGAGTTTACATTGTTTGAGGAAAGTTTACATTCAATGGTTCAAAGTATTTATTAATTGAATGGCATATATTTGATAAGATAAGAGCATCAATTATTAGTGACATTTTGCTTATAAAATACCAAATACATTTTTTTAGAGAGTATAAATTAAGCTTATATTTTTTTGTATATTTAATTTTTTTATTTGAAAAACACAAATATTATCAATGAGAGAAATTAATATTTTAATACAAATCATAAATTAACTAATCAAAAATTAATATGTTCTTATATCATTTTTTTATTTTGAAATTATTTGTATAATGTAAATCATTTTTATTTTTTTAATAAATATAATATTTTTCATAATACAATCACACTTAAATAAATGAATTTGATTTATATATAAATAGACATAATAATAATAGAAAATGTTGAAACATATAACTTATATGCGGAAAGCACTAATAAATAGACTTTTAGATAGGATTTCAATGTTACTCACCTCACCATGTTTTTGGCGTCTTATTAGTCCCTGCCTCCGGCTGCAGGGACTCTATGAAACAGTCTGTCGTCATTTCAATAAGCTTGCACGCAAACCAAAGACATATATTCTACATATATCCTAAGTTTTCACCCAAATCAAAGCTATTTATTACACGTATACTAAGTTTATGTCACACGTATACTGAGTTTTAAGTTTTTAAATTTTTTTACCCAATCGTAAACTTTGAGGCCTTATTTGGCCTCATATCGAGGCAAAGAAAGGTAAGGGGAAGCTTATACTTTGATAATTTTGAAATATTAATCAATGATATAGGACCTTTCTTCTACTTTCTGAATAATGTTAACAATCTTGTTAACATTAGTTCCCTCACATTAAATGTTTAATGTTTAAAGTGTCTTGTGTGAGAATGCCTTCTGTTCTTACCAGCCCACGAGCTCACCTGCCAAGCATGCATGCCTTTTGTTCTTACCACCACACCTGCCAAGGAACATCACACCTGCCAAGGAGCCTTCTTCTAGGTGTCGATTTACACAAGATGAAACAGTTTACCTGCTACCTGTTAGACTTCCTATTACCTAACACTCCAATTTTCTCATTTCAACCCAATTTTCTCAGTTTACCTGCTAAAATTCTCCGGGCAGTAACAACAATTTCCTCTGCACATTTTAGGGGGGTCTCGGAAGCTAAATTGCAAGCGACTACAAATCTAATAATATCAACAACAATTTCCTCTGCACATTTCAGGTCTTGGAAGCTAAATTGCAAGCAACTGCAAATCTGATAATACCAATAACTGCTAGTAGTTCTTCGACCGCCCCATTCTTCTTATCATCCTGAATCTCCTCAACATTAGTACTGTTAGATTGTTTTTGAATAAATTTGTGTGCATGGCTGAATTCTTGTTGTAATTGTTCCTTAGATTAGCAACCGCAAGATTTCTTGCATATCATTTGAGCAGGTAATGCGAAGTGACTTAGGCATTGGGAACATGCGCAACTCTTCTCGGGCGATATGTCTTGCCAATTCCCTAAGCTGATCGTGCATTGCAATCAATAGGCAGGAATCGCTGCAATCTGTCATCTAAACAGGTTTTGCAAAGTTAGGAATCTACAGCGGCCGTGTGTTCTTTATAAGCACAACAAATTAGATTAATAAACACTGGTGTTTCTAAGCTTAAAAATGGCATAATTCCTACAGGATTTTACCGTTTTCTGCACTCAATTTTGTCATCCGACATGCCACAATGGAAGTCCACAAGGCATTTTTGATGGAGACTTTCCAGATGGTCTGCAACTCTATTGTCATATAATCCCTCCAACACTCGAATCGCTAATTCCTTTTCTTCTCCAACTAAGAAACACCCGATGTCTAGAAATGCAACAAGCTCAGGTACTGGATCTGCAACAAGTTAAACAACCTATGAATAGAGAATAAAACTCAAGCATAAAAAAACTGCAGCCCATTTAAAAAAAAAAAAAAACCAGTGCTATACCACGCTAAGAGCCGCACGTTTCAAGGCACTTGCCAGAACCTTGCGACCTCCTTTCATCACAATGTTCATCACAATATTAGTGTTTATCCATAAATTCCTTACCCTTAATAGTGGCTTTCAAGGAATAACTATTACAAAAAAGCTCTGTTTATGAAGGGATGAAGCACCGTGACATAAAACTATCATATGTGAAATAAACTGAGGAGAGGCTTTCGAGCAATCAATTATCATGATAATTTCATGCTCTGATATTTTTTTAAATGAAGAAAAAACAGTGCGACAATGTTCTTATCAGCTCAATTATTGGTGTTTTGTATGGATTCATATGATGTTTTCTCCCATATTATAACATTGGGTTCGCAAGAATTTATAAATTTTTAAAACGATGCAGAAAACCTGTTTCTCCTTGGATACTCTTTTCTTTTGCTGTCCTACTTATAAGGTGTTGTAGTAATTTTCTTCACCAGTGTTGACAACTTATTTTCATTTCTAGACATAACCTTTGCATACCTGCTATTCAAGATTTTCATATCGAAGTAATTAAGTTGTACCCCTGTTAAGCATCTCTTGATATTGTAGCAAACCATCCGATTCTGCAGCCTCAGTTGTTGATAGAATTTAGCTATGAATTCCTCGGCCTGACTGTCGACTTGATGCTCATTATCTTCTTTGCCGGATGACTTCAATATCCTTCGAGACAAGGAAGACAACATTGGGCTTAGTTTCTGAACAGCCGGCAGATCGTTAGAATCAAGGCAAGCCTTGGTAAAGTAATCGTTGCTACAGTCCAACTTGGGAAGAACAATAGAATTATGCCCTTCTTTTTCTTCAGCTTGATGGGGATAAATACATGGAAAGTGCAAAACATGCATGGGAAAGCATGTGACTTTATTTATTTCTCTCTAATGAGGGATCCATCCCAGCCCGCTATAAGAAAGAAGTAAAACATTATATGTTAACACAAACTGTTTGTTACTGGGTTTAGATGCTGCACTGCAACAATGGAGGTCCACGAACAGGTCTCTTTAGACATTCCAATCCAAGGTTGGGAGAGACTCTGCTACGTTTTCTATGTCCTCTCACAAGACAGTCTCAATTTTCTAAGGTAACCATTATTACAATGCAATTTTTTCAGTTTCACCCAAGCTTTAAGGGTCTATTTTACTTTCATTCTTCTTAGAAGAGTGAATTAAGGCAAAAATCTCTTTATATATGTTTTATTCTGTACTTTCTCTATAACTGTCAGGTATTTCCATTTATAAAAGCTTGCAACACTTTGCTCTATCAGAGCCAAAATGAATTCTGAATTCTGTATAGTGTGAATAGATGAAACCAAGTTAAATCCTGGAATATTGTATTTTGATTTTATCTTGTGAAGCTTGCCCTGATTATTGACTAATTACAAGAGGACTGTGTACCTTGTTTTCGCTTTTCTACAAGATTTTGCTGGAGTGTGGCCTATTTTAGATTCAGTATAGTCTCCATTTAGTCTCCATATTTCCAGCAAGTAAGATTTCTCTTTATACATTATTATAGTAATAAAGTAGATCTTCCTTGGTAGGCAATTCAAGCCATTCCTCTCAAATTTTACTGTCTAATTTTAGATTCAAGCCATTCCCTCGCTCCATCATGAGATGCATGTCGCCTTTCCTGATCATGAAGAAGGCGATCCTTCATGCGTAATACGTAATACAGACATTGTACGTTGCAACGAAATTCCAAGTGTCTTCCATTTACCATATCATCAGAAATTCCATGTGTCGTTAAGTCTATTAGGGAAGGCGAGAAATGAGCTTTGAACCTTTAAAAATAGAATGATCGTACCTCCAAATCAAGCATTAATAAATTAATTTCGTGGCGACTGGAAAACAAACATTCTGACAACACCTCCAAATCCAGCATTAATGAAATTAATTCGTGGCTATTGCAGGGGTCCACTAACTATTGCAGCAATAATGAAATTAATTCGTGGCTATTGCAGCAGTTGGGGTCATTCCGGTTTCCAAAAGTCATAAAAAACCAAGTGGATTGGTAAAAGTAGGTAGTTAATATGATGTGAAAAGCTCAAGCTTCGGGATATAATGTGAAAAGCTTGGGGTAAGGGGCACAATTGTGACCACTTCCTTCCCTTCAAAAAGCGGGCGGGTTACATATCAGGTGAGGCAAAGAAGTAGCAGTAAATAAACGCACTTTAACAAGGAAGGCGAGAGGCGTATCGCAGTAGGAATTAATGGTTTAAGGGTCTGAGTGCTTTTATTTCTATTTTACTCTTTCAAATATTTTCATAAAATAAAAACAAAAATTGAATTGCCTACCTGCCTCTATGCTTTCTTACCCGCCCAAAGAAAGCGAAAGCTAAACGATATATAGATATTGAAGAACGGTCGAGCCAACATTTGGTCATTAACGGTGCGTGGAATATACTCTTCGGAGATTCCGTGTAGGTATACTAATTGACCCTCACTAGAGGTATTCTATACCCATATATGAGTGAGGGATAAAAGGAAATTGAGAACGAAAGGCGGTGCCCTCCAGATCAACACAACAAATGACGTTTCATTTGATCTATCTAAACGAAGCAAAGTAACTCCTAGGAGATTAAAAGAATATAATATAAAATTAATAACTATCCTTCCAAAGCACAGGAAGCACAAGAAGAGTTTGAAGGCATGTAGAACAATATTTAAAAATACTATTGAAGTTGTTGTATGTTCTCAACAATGCGACTGCCCAAAAGAGCTAGCTAAAGCAATGGACTATAATGAACAATAAGCTAGGTATGGATATAAATGTAAACCAGTAGTTGAGTCAACGAAACTCCGAACATGATGTAGGAGTGAAATCGGGCTGAACACAGTTTCAAGTCAGAGGGGGCAGGCACCGAAGTCTGCAAGGATAATGGGTGGAGAGACTGTCTGCTTACATCTGATAATGCATCCACGGAAAAGTGTAAGAACCCTCTTAAGAGTGGCCCAGTCAAACTATAGTAAACAGGGCCCCAAACCTCTGAACTGTAAAGATCTATAAGGAAAACAAAGCATACATTGGATCATGGAAAGCAAAATCCAACTTTGTAAGGAAAGCAAAACAACTCCGCAAACAAAGCAACAAATCCATCTCTCATTGCCTCTTAAGAGTGGCCCAGTCCTTAAGAGTGGCCCAGTCAAACTATAGTAAACAGGGCCCCAAACCTCTGAACTATAAAGCTCTATAAGGAAAACAAAACAAAGCATACATTCGATCATGGAAAGCAAAATCCAACTCTGCAAGGACCAGCTCTCATTGCAAAGCAACAAGTCCATAAGGCAGGGACTTGTTGCTTTGCAACCACTCTTGTTATATTACCAAACTTGGATAAATAAATATTTATTTATAATTTGGGAGAGTTTACATTCAATGGGTGAAAGTATTTATTAATTGAATGACATGCAAGAGAATAACATCAATTATCAATTAATGATATTTTAATTATAAAATAGTAAGTAAAAAGTTTATAAATATTTTTCTATTTTTTATTTTTTATTTGAGAAAAAATAATTGTAACGAACATAGATACCTTACTATTTTTTTGTTTTATATATTCATAAAAAAAAAATTAGTGTTGTTATGATATGTCAATATCATTTTTTAATTCTCTTGATTTTATTATTAGTAAGCATAAGAAAAACTACCAAGGCTTACAACCATGATTGTTTAATCATTTAACCATGATAATTGTATAGAACAAGTATAAAAGATTCTAGGAATGATATGAATAATACAAAGAACCAACTATAGATAAACAAGGTCATTCTAGAACTTAACCCCTTGTTATATTATTTTCAAATGAAAGACCATAGAGAGGTTTAACTCTTACTTTTTTGTAAATAATTAATACTAGCAATTTCCCCAAGGAAGGTGCAATAATACGCCGTTAAGGTAATTGTTAGCGGGTAAGCGAGAAAAAAAAATGTAACATTGAAGTGAGCCAAAAAAATGGAGAATAAATATGTATTCTATGCCAATATTGAGAGAGGTGAATGGAGAATAAATATATATATTCTGTGACAAAGGATAATTTATAGAGATCCCAACGCTATTCAGGAGCACTCTTACAATAAAAATCAGGAGGACTCTTACAAGTATCTGTTACATATAAATGAAAGCATCAACCAGTACAACCACCCATCATTTTAAATGAAGAAGGTTACAAGAACCCACTCGGTATATTTACATCTTACTCATATAGAGACATTCTTGCAAATACTTAACATCTTAAGACAAATTTTCCTCCAACTAGGCAGAAAAATGTACATTTTCGAGAATGAAAAGTTGAAAAATACAACATTGCTTTGACTTTTCTCAAGCCTGAAATCAAGAGCATAAACAACTTCATTTCATTTTAGTCATAACAAATTTGAAATTACACCTTTGATTTTCTTCATCAACTTTCTCAACTTTCATAATAGCAATCCTCAATTTCTCAACTTTCTACTATGAAACTCTTTCAAGGATATATGAAATTGCAGTAGTCACTATCAGATATGCAGAGGGCTCAAAAGGGGATAAGGCAGCCACTTCCCTTTGATAGTTGTGGATGTTGTGAAGTCTACTAAGCAACTGGAAGGGTTGGAGTAGGCATTGATGCATGAAAATCTTGAGAAATTGATGAACATTGCATAGGGATGATCTATCATTGAACTAAACTGAATCGAACTGTGTACTCAACACCAAAGATTTCTGTTGTAACAATAATATAGGTTTATTTTTCTGTTCCTACTTTGATGATGGATAACACTTTCATTGTGAGCCTAATATCCATTGAAGATGGTTTTGAGCAGATGCTTCTGGAATTCTTGAACTAGAGGCAAGCTTAGTCTACAATTAATTATATATCTCTAGAAAGAAAAAAATTGAGTCAAAAGAACTACCTAATGGACCCATAAATGGTTGTTACAGTAATGTAGTTTATTTTTCTATTCCTGCTCTGTTGATGGCTGGCACTTTCATTGTGAACCTAGTGTCCATTGAAGAAGGTTTTGAGCAGATGCTTTTGGAATTCCTGAACCAGAGGCAAGCTGAGATCCCCAACTGAGGTACACGCCTCAATGTGATAGAGGAAAGAAAGATCCTCATTGTCCAGCTCCTTTGGATTGATATGAAACTGCAAACCATTGATGAAATAGAACAAATTAAACTTGATATAAAATTGTGTTTTATCATGAAAATAACAAAGCAAAATACAAATCCCCAATATTAACATGAAGCAAAGATAAAGAGAGAAAAATACAAACCCCGCATACTAATATGAAGAAGAGAGAAATAGGTAGTCCAGTATCTATCATTGCCTAACCAGCATAGCCTATTAATAAGAAAAACAACATCATTGGCAAACACATAAGAATTTCTTGGACAACAAGCTCATGGTTTTGTATGCCAAGTGTGGGAGCCTGGCGGATACCCGCTGAGTTTTCGATGAGATGCATGTGTGAACTATGGCCTCATGGACCTCCATGATTCAAGCTTATTCCAATTATTTCCATGACGAGGAAGCCTTGGAGTTGTTTTTCCAAATGTAAAGGAATGACACTCAATCATATCAATTCATGTTTGCTACTATTCTCCCTTCCTGTTGTAATGTCCCCATCCCTCCAACCGGCGAAGAGGACGCGACCGTGGTGTTAACCATCCGGGATAAGAGCCCCATGAACATGTACATTCATAAAATGGTGAAATGCTGAAACAAAATGCTTTGAACTAAAACATGCATACATGATTATTTATCATACATAGCAGAAACAACATACATTCATACAAGCATTCAACATGTTCATCATGATCATTAACAGTAAATAGGATTGCAGAAGTAAAATAGACAAGATTACTTATCTTATAAAGAACTCGTTCCACAACCAGCTACGTCACTGCAATGTTCCACCCAACCATAGGCTAGCACACTCCTAAATCTCTCAGCAATGCTGCCACCCCCGAGCTAGGCATGACTCCCCAAGGAATAAGGAACTAACAGGATTACACATAGCCAATACTAACAACACCACAAGAGTACTCAGTTCATCCAATACAACACGGTTGGGTTTATCAGGAGAACAACAGATCATCCAAGCCAACAGAGTTGGGTTTATCAGGCCATCCAGGAGCTGGGAAAGGCTAATGCTCAGCTGATGAGCTCGTTGAAGAGCTGCAAACACCAACACTAGAACCAGCCTAGATTCTAGAACACCCACACACACCCAACACAAGGAAGTTAGTCCCTTCTCTGCAATGCAGTCCCTCAGACCCTGATCTTCCCTCCAGTGCTCTTTAGGGGTTGTGGAGAAGAAATCCAGCTCAGTAGCTCTATCTGTGTGGTTCTCAACCCACCAGGTTTATCAAGCACCTCAGGCCCTCATTCGTCAACCCAAATTAGTCTAGGGACAAATCCACTGCATGCAAGCAGCCAAACAGTTATTCAAGCATTTAGAGGGAAAACACAGTCAAGCCATTGTGGAAAACAATAGCTAACACACTCACATGAACCCACAGCACCCAACATTCAATACCATCGTTGTGAGATTTACATAGACCAAAAAATGGTCAAAAGACACGGCCAACATTCACAGCTCAATGTGGATTCATGGGAAAAATCACCCCAATCTTCTACCAATGCTGCATTGTAGGTAATTCAGTCAACAATGCGTGGGGAAAACCACTCCCATCAATCAGTGGGAAAAATCCCAATAATTTCCATTGCGATCCGCTATGATGGATGAAAATAATACACATTCCAATGCGTGGAGGCAGAAGTTGGTTCTCTGTGTGGATGGAAAGAACAGAACTACAGACCGGCAATTAGCACTAGAGAGAGGAGGCGAAACCCCCACATAATGGATGGTAAAACATTTTATCCCCGTCCTACATGAGGAAAACGAACAGCCATGATCCGAGGGAGTGGGCAGAACGGTCCCTACGTCGTGGAGAGGAGAGCAAGCGTGGGTGTGGTAGTGGTCTTCTTGCCAGCCAATCGCTGCCTCAACTAACCAAAAAAAGAAATAACCAAGGGTGGTGGTGACACATAGCTTTCCCCCGTGACTCAATGTTCCACATCCCCCTTTCCTTATCCTTTGGAATCATGCCCCTTCTCAATTTAGTTGCTGCGAACATAGCTGGTTGGTTTATTTAATTAAAATGCGTGTTTACATGATGCCATAATTAAATATATGCCGCATGTCCCGATATACCATCGGTGACCATTCCTAATCAAAAACACAACATAACCAAATCTATGGTGGGGCCTTGGCCTTGAGCTCTGCACCAAGATTATTTACAACATATGTATCCTATGTAATTTAATGCAAGCAGGGTTAAAACTGGGGTATTACATTCCCCTCTCCCTTCAATAGCACTGTCCTCAGTGCTTTACAAAATTTGAACAAAATGCTACACCGGTACCGCCTCAATGTTCCGTAGGATTGAACAAAAATGGGTGTGCCAATCGCATGGCATCCTCTAGCTCCCACGTAGCCTCTTCAGGTCCGTAATGCTCCCATTGCACCTTTACCTGCCCTATGGCTCGGTTCCTGAGCATTGTGACCTTCCTGTCAAGGATGTGCATTGGCTCGATTCGGAACTCTCCCTCGGGTTCCACCTAAATCACATCCCAATTTATCACATGGTTAGGGTCATGTACATATTTCTTAAGCAAAGAAACATGAAAAACATTATGAGCTCTAGTATTAGCAGGAAATGCAAGTCTATATGCAACAGGCCCTATTCTTTCAAGCACTTCAAATGGCCCACAGTATCTAGGTGACAGCTTGGCACAACTTCCAATATTTAAGGAACTTTTATTTTCCCTCACTCTGAAGTAAACATGATCCCCAACACTAAACTCCATGTTCAACCTATTCTTATCTGCATAGCTTTTCTGTCTGTCCTGTGCTGCTTTCAGATTTTGCCTAATCTTTACAACTTCTTGCTCCATTTCCTTGAGAAATTCTGGTCCAAGCACAACTCTGTTCACTGGGTTGTCCCAAGTCACTGGTGTCCTACATCGTCTTCCATACAAAGCTTCATACGGACTCATCCCCAAGGATGCATGTTGTCCATTATTATAAGCAAAATCTACCAAGTGCAGGTAATCTTCCCACTTGGTTGGTTTTTCCATCACATACATGTGAAGCATGTCTTCAAGCACCTAATTAACTCTCTCTGTCTGCCCATCTGTTTGAGGATGGTATGCAGTGCTGAAGTTTAACTTTGTACCCAAATCTGCAAACATTCCCTTCCAAAAATTGGAAGTGAACTTGACATCTCTGTCAGAGACTATTGCCTTAGGAAATCCATGCAATTTGAAAATCTCCTTCATGAAGAACTTTGCAATGTCATTAGTCTTGTGCGTAGACTTCACTGGTATAAAATGTGTTTCCTTAGTCAACTTGTCCACCACAACCATGATGGAATCATGCTGTCTCCAAGTCATCGGCAATCCTGTAATAAAATCCATGGAAATAACTTCCCATTTCCATTCTGGAACTAGAAAAGGCTGCAACAAACCTGCTGGATGCTGATGTTCAACGTTTACCTGTTGACATTTCATACACCTTGAAATGTACTCAGCCATGTCCTTTTTCATACCTGGCCAAAAATACTGCTTTCTAGCTGTAGCAATTGTCTTCTGATATCCTGGGTGACCAGAATACAGAGCTTGATGGATTTCATCCATAACAATTCTCCTCAAAACTGCTACATTCAGAATATAAATTATGCCTTTAAAATTGAGAAGTCCATCTTCTTCCAATTTATATCCCTCATACCTCTTCTCGAGACTTTGTTGCTGCAGTTTGTCTTTTACCTGCTCATACAATTCATCTCCAGCAACATGATTAACAATCTACTACTGTAAATCTGATTGGCAAATACTAAGAGATGCCACATGCATTTCCTGTACCTTCTTGCTGAGTGCATCAGCTACCTTGTTTTATTTCCCTTTTATGTGCTTGATTTCGAAATCAAACTCACATAAAAATTCCAACCATCTTGCTTTCCTAGTATTCAAAGTAGGTTGATCAAATAAATACTTCAGACCACAATGGTCTGTTCTAAGCTCAAATATTCAACCCATCAATTAATGTCTCCACATCTTGAGGGCATGTACCATGGCTGCAAGCTCTAGATCATGAGTGGCATAGTTCTTCTCATGATCCTTCAGTTTTCTTGACTCATAACATATCACGTGGTTGTCCTGCATAAGGACTCCTCCAAGCCCTTGTCCGCATGCATCGGTACACACCACAAAATCTTTTTCTGGGTCTGCAATTTTCAATATGGGTGCACTGGTGAGAAGATTCTTCAACCACTAGAAACTTTTTTCACACATCGATATCCATTCGAACTTCATCCCCTTCTTTTGCAAAGAAGTGATGGCATGTGCAACTTTGGAGAATCCCTTAATGAATCTCCTGTAGTATCCTGCAAGTCCCATAAAAGATATTACATCTGTCACATTTCTTGGAGTAGGCCAATTCATAATGGCTTCAATCTTTTCGGGGTCCACAGATATACCCTCCTTTGAGATAATGTGACCCAAATACTGAATTCTATCTCTATAGAAGTCACACTTGCTCAGTTTCGCATACAGCTGATGCTCCCTGAGCAATTGCAATGTCATTCTCAAATGCTCTTCATGTTCTTCCTCATTCTTAGAATAAACAAGGATGTCATCAAGGAAAATGAGAACAAACTTGTCCAAATATCTGCTAAAGACACTATTCATACGGCACATAAATGTAGCTGGTGCATTCGTGAGACCAAATGGTACCACTACAAACTCATAATGCCCATACCTTGTCCTGAAGGCTCTCTTATGAATGCCTTCATCCTTGATTCTCACCTGATGGTAACCAGACCTCAAGTCAATCTTAGAAAATACCTTTGCTACTCTCATTTGATCAAAGAGGTCATCAATCCTAGGCAAAGGATATTTATTCTTCACAGTAACCTTGTTCAACTGTCTGTAATCAATACATAACCTAAGTGTACCATCTTTCTTCTTTACAAACAGAACTGGTGCTCCCCAAGGAGACACACTCGGTTAGATATACTTCTTTTCCAACAACTCTTGCAGTTGCATTTTCAATTCTAGCATCTCCAGTGTACTCATCCTGTAGGGTGCCTTGGACACTGATGCTGCTCCTGGCACAAGTTCAATTGTGAAATCAATGTCCATGTTTGGAGGAAGCCTTGGAATCTCATCAGGAAACACATCCCTGAATTCCTGTAACACCTGATAGTCCTCCAACCTAGGAGTTTCATCTCTCGATGCCTCCAAAATATGAGTTGCATACAACTAGCAACCCTTCCTACAAAACTTCTTTAACTGCATTGCTGAAACCTGCCTTACTGAAATCACCTTTGGAATACCTTTAGCAACTACTAGGTTCCCTTCTTTATTCATGCATTCGAAAGTCTTATTGTAACAGTCAAGATTCACCCTGTGAGCTTCTAACCAATCCATCCCAATGAGAACATCATAGGAACCAAGCGAACATTCAGATCTACACAAGTGTCCAACCCATCCATGACCAATGGGCATTTCTCTACCATTTCACTAACCTTTCTCTTAGTTCCAGTGGCTAGTTGAACTAACCAAGGCTTCATGTGCTTTACTTTCTTAAAAGCACAAATCTCCACTAGTCTAGGAGTAATGTAACTGTGCGTAGAACCAGGGTCAATCAAAATAGAAATGGATTGTTCAACAATCTTACCTGCTACTTCAATTACAGTTGACTGGTGATCTACCTGGCGGTCCTCCAGTGCTGCATAAATCCTAGAGACTGCCCTTGCTACCTAACCCACTGTTTCTGCTTCTTGAATGTTGTAAGCTAGCCTTGCACTCTCATTCTCGAGTGGACAATTTCTATGCAAGTGAGGTCCTTCACATTTCCAACATTTGAGTGGACCTTTATTCGGATGTGGTTCTTTAGGCTTTCCACCTGTCACTCCAACTGGATCAATCGCAACATGGGATGGTTGCTTCTGTTGATTCCTGAATCTAGAAGGTTTGAAACCTTTCTTTCTTTGGTCCAACTTTTCATTGTTCTTGTCCTTCCATGCCTTATGGTAATCAGGTTTTCCTTTACTTTGCTCATAGCAATACTTAGCTTTTCTTATTGCTTCTTCAAGAGTTCTAGGTTCATAAAACTCAATTCTATCTTTGTAAGACTGAGGTAATCCGCTCAGAAAACACTGGACCTTCACTTTTTCATCTCTGATGTACCGGACATACCTCAACAGCTCCAAAAACTTATTTGCATACTCATCCATGGTTTTCTGCCCCAATATTAGCTCATGGAACTCCTTGATCTTGTCATCATAGTACCGGTCAAAGAGGTATTTCTACCTGAAATACTTCTTGAACTGCTTCCACTTCAGTTTCCTTTCACTGATCTTTTTTACCTACTTGAAGTGTTCCCACCAAATGGATTCCCTTCCATTCAAATTGAATATGGAAACTCGTGCCTTCATGTTTCCTGAATAATCTTGCACCTGAAAGTACTTCTTTATCCCAAGAAGCCAAGCCTCAGCTTCTTGCCCCGTCTTTATCTCACCATCAAATGTAGGAGGTTTAGCTTTCCTAAACTCATCTCGAGAGCGATCCCTAAGGTGCCTTCTTCTTTTCCTTTTATGAGCATATGAACTTGTATCTCCACTGGATTCTTCGAAGTTAGATGATCCACTGGAACTCCTTCTCCTTCTCCTAATGCTGCTCTTACCGCCTTCTGGCCTTGATGTATCTCGTCCAGAATCTATCTTTTTCTGCAATTCTGTCAAACTTTCCAATATGGAAGCATTCAATTGATGCTGATCTTCTTGGGATTTAATTAAGCTTCTCATGGTGGATGCAACATCTGATGGTGTCTCTTGGAATCTCCTACCATTGGACTCAATGTCATCATTCCTATTACGGACATTTTCTCCCATGGAATCTTCGGCTCGTTCGTAAGAATCCCGAGCATCATACCCATCATGGGTTCTCATGACTGAACCACTTATGGCTTTACCACACTGTTCTTTCTGGAGTACTGATTTTGGAAGTTATCTACAGTTCTGCAATGTGCTAGTAACAAACTATTAGATGCATAGTATTAATATAAATCAAACTACTTATTTTTTGCTTGGAAAAGAAAATAATAATAAAATAACAAATTTCCCAAAGACAAGATTTTCTTCATCAAAGAACATCTATCTGAGGAGGACAACGGGGGTCAAGGGGGATTTCCCCCTTGTAACTTCCCTGCACCACTGCAGGGCGGGTCAAGGGGAGCGCCCTCATTTTTTTTTTGTAAATATTTAGTTTTCGTGCAATCTGGCGCATTAGATCGCTGCCACTTCTCCTTCTATTCAGCCCTGAAAATCCACTGAAAAACAACTAAAAATCCCAATGAATAACAGTGAAAATCTGCTGGAAAAATCCCACGGAAAAACTCAAATTTTCCCCGTGCAGAATCGGGTCTCATTTCATCTATCAATCCGACATTTCAGCAGTCCAAACCACTAACTTCTCCACTGTTCATCAACGATCGGATCCACTAAGCACTATCGTGTCAGCAATCGGATCTTCTAACCCTTCGAAAGGATAGTCCTTTAGACAGCCGCAACAGCGGTCGTTCAATCCACTGCGGGTTCCGTAGACCATAACTCATCAGCTGTCGGAAGCTCTATCCACTAATCCTCGCCGATGGCCGATGATTCCCGGACTTAGAAAAAATTTCAAAATTTTCCCTCTTTGCCGCTTGATCGGCTCCATTCTCTTCTTTTCATCAGCGAATTAGTTCCATCCACAGCTGCAATGTGGGAACATGATCTTCGATCTTCTTCCGATCGACGGCCCAATCTGCTAAAGCATGACTTGATTGGTATCGACAGTCTCTTCACATCGAAAATATAGTGCTCTAGAATTCCACAACGGCAGGCGCACGAACAACTATCTTCTTCTGATAGCCAATGATTTCTATACTTCGAAAAAATTTAAAACTTTCTTGCGGCGTCAGCGGTAGGAGGCCTTACCTGTCGAACGCGTAGTTGTTTAGCCATCCGCAACGGTGGACGCTCGATCAACTATTTTCCGCTGAAAGACATAAAATCACTTAGAAAAAATTTCCACGATTTTCCATCCCACTACTCTCCATCGGGCATGCTTCTACCTATCTCTTCACCTACATCAGAAGTCCGTTCCACTAAGTGTTCCGATGAACCAACAGTCCCAACACTTAGAAAAATTTGTGGAATTTTTCTGTCATCCATTTTCGATCTCTACTAGGCAGAAAGAAATCCTGCTTCTATCACTAATTCTTCGTGGTCCATTCAGCCCCATGCTACAACATGAGCTCTGATACCACTCTGTAACGTTCCCATCCCTCCGATCGGCGAAGAGGATGCGACCATGGTGTTAACCATCCACGCTAAGAGCCCCATGAACATGTACATTCATAAAATGGTGAAATGCTAAAACATAATGCTTTGAACTAAAACATGCATACATGATTATTTATCATACACAGTGGAAGGAACATACATTCATACAAGCATTCAACATGTTCATCATGATCATTAACAGTAAATAGGATTGTAGAAGTAAAATAGACAAGATTACTTATCTTATAAAGAACTCGTTCCACAACCAACTACGTCGCTGCAACGTTCCACCCAACCATAGGCTAGCACACTTCTAAATCTCTCAGCAATGCTACCACCCCCGAGCTAGGCATGACTCCCCAAGGAATAAGGAATTAACAGGCTTACACATAGCCAACAGTAACAACACCACAAGGGTACTTAGTTCATCCAAGCCAACACGGTTGGGTTTATCAGGCGAACAATAGATCAGCCAAGCCAATAGAGTTGGGTTTATCAGGCCATCCAGGAGCTGGGAAATGCTAATGCTAAGCTGGTGAGCTCGCTGAAGAGCTGCAGACACCAACACTAGAACTAGCCTAGATTCTAGAACACCCACAGACACCCAACACAAGGAAGTCAGTCCCTTCTCTGCAATGCAGTCCCTCAGACCCTGATATTCCCTCCAGTGCTCTTCAGGGGTTGTGGAGAAGAAATCCAGCTCAGTAGCTCTATCTGTGTGGTTCTCAACCCACCAGGTTTATCAAGCACCTTAGGCCCTCATTCGCCAACCCAAATTAGTCCGGGGACAAATCCACTGCATGCAAGCAGCCAAACAGCCATTCAAGCATTTAGAGGGAAAACACAGTCAAGCCATCATGGCAAACAACAGCTAACACACTCACATGAACCCACAGCACCCAACATTCAATACCATCGTTGTGAGATTTACACAGACTAGAAAATGGTCAAAATACATGGCCAACATTCACAGCTCAACGTGGATTCATGGGAAAAATCACCCCATTCTTCTACCAATGCCGCATTGTAGGTAATTCAGTCAACAATGCGTGGGGAAAACTGCTCCCATCAATTAGTGGGAAAAATCCCAATAATTTCCACTGCAATCCACTATGTTGGATGAAAACAATACATAGTCCATTGCGTGGAGGCAGAAGTTGGTTCTCTGTGTGGATGGAAAGAACAAAACTATAGACCGACAATTAGCGCTAGAGAGAGGAGGCGAAACCCCCACACAATGGATGGTAAAACATATTATCCCCATCCTGCATGAGGAAAACGAACAGCCATGATCCGAGGGAGTGGGCAGAACGGTCCCTATGTCGTGGAGAGGAGAGCAAGTGTGGGCGTGGTAGTGGTCTTCTTGCCAGCCAATCATTTCCTCAACTAACCAAAAAAATAAATAACCAAGGGTGGTGGTGACACATAGTTTTCCCCCGTGACTCAATGTTCCACATCCCCCTTTCCTTATCCTTTGGAATCATGCCCCTTCTCAATTTAGTCGCTGCGAACATAGATGGTTGGGTTATTTAATTAAAATGTGTGTTTACATGATGCCACAATTAAATATATGTCGCATGTCCCGATATACCATCGGTGGCCATTCCTAATCAAAAACACAACATAACCAAATCTATGGTGGGGCCTTGGCCTTGAGCTCTGCACCAAGATTATTTACAACATATGTATCCTATGTAATTTAATGCAAGCGGGGTTAGAACCGGGGTATTACACCTATTCCAACTTAGCTTGCTACTATTCTCCCTTTCTATGCCAACTTAGCAGTTCTGGAACACGAAAAGAAGATCCATGAAGATATAATTAGAATTTAGAGAGTGGGAGAATAATAAGGATCAAATAATCTTTTTACTTGTATTGGGTTGCCATAAATCTGAACTGGATTTGTGTGTTTTGCGGTAGATCCAAGTTCTAGTCACACGAGAGGCCAATAAAGAATGGAGCTAGAATGGGTTCTTCTGGGTTACACAGCAGGAAACAGCGCAGAGGCCATCATGTTGTTTGTTGATTACATCACCCAGAGGATTGAACCCCCTGAGAAAGGTATTGGTTTCCGTCATTGGGCAATTCATTGAAGACGATGTTCTATTTGGTGTCATTCTACTTGTTTTTCCTCCTCGATATATTTTGGAAATATGGGACACTAATTGCATGTGAAGGACAAAATTGTAGTCAGAGCGAGCATTTGAGCCACAAGAAATCAATCATGAAAAGCCAATGGAATGCTATCATGATTGCAATGTCCTTGTTATTGTATTGTTTTCTCTTCTCTGCCACCACCATACTTCAACGTCTTGATTTTTTGACTCAACAACTCAAGAACCTCCAGAGATCCTTCCAATTGAGGTATCAAATTTCTCTTGTAGTAGGTGGTGAATTGTGAAATATTCTTTTATACTTCTCCCTTTCCACAATAAGGTCATTTGAACTACCTTAGGTTATGAAATGTAGACAAATAACTACATAATCAAGATTGACAATGGACTTCAACAAGATTGAGAAAATACTAAAGGACGGACATTTGGTTCAATAAATGGCTCTCATTGAGAGGTAGAATGGTTGTCGTGAAATCAATCTTGGAGGCCATTCCTGTGTGTTGGCACTCCATGCATACATTCCCAAGGCTATTTCTTAATAAAATTTGGAAAACATGTTTTAGCTTCTTGTGTATTGGCATAATGGTTGGAGTGAAATCAATTTTGGAGGCCTTCCCTGTGTATTGGCACTCCCCTGCCTACAATCCCAAGGTGATTTCTTATTAAAATTCATAAAACATGATTCAGCTTCCTATGAACAGGGAAAAAGAAAAGTGATGGGATTTCCCTAGCAAATCCATAGCAAATAAAAGAGGTAAAGGGGAACTTCAAAGAAAAATGGGTTTCAATTTGATACCCCAATGGATTGATTAGCCAACTTTCATAAACTCTTGGGAAAATCCAAGTCTTTTCCCAAGAGTTTATCTTTCAGGTGTCCGCAGATTATTTCCCATTCTTGTGATTGCATATTTTGTAAATAGGAAACAAACTGAATATATAGTTTAGAAACAAAGAGACAAGGGATAACCAAATGGCATATTCAAGTTAGATCAAAAAATGACAAAAATACATGACTGAAAATTACATGTGGTAAATCTGGTGTTGGGGGGCGCGCCTTAACGGTCACTAATTTTGGTAACTCCGCGGTTTTTGTGGAAGCTTGTAAGCGGAGTTGCGACTCAAAATAGTCTTAGGGGTGTCGGGGTTGAGTCAAAGCCCTCTTTTTGTAAATGTCCATAATTTTCGGGTGTAAGCCCATGATTTTGTAATAGTGCACTTGTATAAATAGGCACTCATGTAAAGATGTCAAGATAATCTAATGAAATGAAGATCATATGATGCGAAGAAGTTAGATCAATTTTTGGGTTTTAAGGTCAAGTCCCAGCTGTGTGCATGGACGACCTCTGCAACTGTGTGTACAGAGGGTTTTTGTAAGGAAAGGAACTGCAGCTGAGTGCGCAACTTAGAGATTGTAAGAAAGGAACTGTAGCTGAGTGCACAGTTAGACTTGAAGGACAGATCTGCTGCTGAGTGCGCAGATCAGAACTGTTGTTTTGTAAGAAGTGGAATAAAAGTGCAGTTTTGTGGACGTAGCCCCTACACTAGGGGTGAACTACGTTATATCTTGTGTTGTGGTTCTTTTGTGTGGTTTCTGTTATGTTTTGATGCTTTTGATAAGTAGGTGAATGCTAAAGTAAGATAACTGTTAAATATTAACTTCGCTGTAAATTCCCAGTTAAGGGTTAAGCAAGAAAAGTCTTTTATCTAACTATGAAGCTAATTAAGTGAATATCGAAGCTCTATTTGGTATAAATATTTGTTGTTAAGGCTAAAGGTACAGTAATATCCCTCTTCTGCTTGCAGAAACCTGATTCTGTGGCACCCCATATCTATCTCGGGTGAGACTGCAACCTGTTCGCAGGTTGTTGCCGAAAGGGCCAACACTATGGGTCTTTTTGTTGGTGCGAAGTTAATGGTATAAAACCCGGGTCTGCCCTAAGCCCAACAAATTGGTTCCATTGCTTCTTGAACTCAGTATCTACTTTAAGAGGGATTTATATCGTACCTGAAGGGCTATGTTTTGGAAGCCCTCAGTAAAAGAAATCGGTGATTGGGTTGAAGCTACCTATCAGAAATTTGTTGAAAAATAAAATAAGGATCCTCGTCGTAGCTCGGACGACTTCTTGCAAAGGTACATTTTTACTGATATTCATGAAATTTTCTTTGGTAGTATCCACATAGAATTGCACCAGTGGTTATCCAAGTTGACAGAAAGAAAGACCAACTTCAAGGAAGATCAGTTTCCTGACTAGACCCCCGCAAGAATTAACATATTGAAAAAAGTGAATAACGCGATATCCAGAGCTGTTGATTTCTGGACAACGCGAATCCTTGAAGCATTTGTGACAGAATTTTCCATCGACACAAGTACCTCTTTTAGCGAAGCTAAAAGGAAGTTCTTCAAAGGACCAAGGGGTAAGTACCTAAATTCATTTAGTCTGCAAATTAAAATGCTCTTGGCTGAGAAGGGCATACTGCTTATAGAATCAGATTGCTAGATTTATTTTTACTAACCTATGTTTGGAAGTGAAAGTAACTTCGATGAGAAAAGTGGTTTGCTGCGAAGCGGTAAAAGATACAAGAGAAAACTAGAATCCTATACCCTAGGCCAGAATACCAATTATACGTCAGAAGACCCTGAATCCGAAGAAACCCCTTTTGTTAGAAACCCTCCTATAACTCCGCAGTGAAGATCTATTACCCCTGAGAACCCGTCGCAGTCTGGAAGTAACCCTAGCCCGAGTATTCCTGTCGCAGGTCAGTCTACCTCAGTAAGTTCTCCCCCCCCTCAGTCCACTATGGCCCATATGACTGATGATATCAAGCTCCCAATATTCAAAGGAACTGGATCAGAGGATCCAGAATAGTTTTGGTTTTTATGCGACGTTGTGTGGACTGCTAAGAACATTTTGGATCAAGATATAAGAAGAGCGCAGCTGGTCACTTCTTTTAGAGACCGAGATTTGACCTGGTTTATGAAATTTTCCAGTACTCAGAACCATGTTTTGGCTGATATTAAAGCAGCGATGATCAAAGAGTTCAAGAAGCCTAAATCAGAGTCACAATGTATAACTGAATTGAAAGAGATTCAGCAGAGGCGAGGTGAATTAGTTTGGGACTTTGATCATAGGTTCAAAGTTTTGCTAGATCAAGTTAGTTTCACTATTGGAACAACGCAGCATAAAGAATGGTTCATTGCAGCCTTATTACCTCATATCAGAATGCCACTCATGCAATAGAAGGTTGCTGATCAGCAAGAGGCTTTGGAGATTGTCATGAAACTGGAGACAGCTCCTGTTGAAGATAATTCTGGCACAGCCCAAATACAAGTGCAGTTAGCAGAAATGGCTTTGGAGCTGGGTGACATGAAAAAAGGGAAATATATTCGTGAAGAGGTGTGGTGTACATGATGTAGGACAGAAGTTCATGACAAGGAACAATGTCCTGTGCTAAAGAATTACCTGAATACTGGTGCACCAAATCCATTTAACCCTAATGTTCTATATTGTGATATTTGTAGAACAACTGGCCAGCATCGACCTGAAGACTGCTATCTGCTACAAATATATGTGCAAGTACCTAAGAATCTCTATTGCAAGTTCTGTAAGTCAGTTGGACACAACGAAGAGGAATGTCACAGCTTTGACCTTATGAGAGAGAGAACATATGATGCTTATAGGGTACAAAACGATGCACAAGGCAATGATGGATATGGTTACCATGGTAGTACATTAGGTCGAGGTACTTTTGGAGGTCGTGGTCGTGGTGGTATGCCTGGAAGAGGTTGAGGCCAGGTTGTGTGCTATAACTATAATCAGGAAGGACATCTAGCTAGAGACTGTCGGAACCCAACTACGACATGTCGATATTGCAGAGCAGTAGATCATGTCATTAAGCAATGCCCACAGCTGATAGCCAAGATACAAGAAGGAAATAGCGCTCCTCCTTAGAATATTCAGATGATTACTGTAGAGCAAAGACCTATCCCAGCCATTAACGTTGTTACAAGGAGTGGAGCTACGACGGAAGTGTAGAATAAGGAGAAACAACCTGACGAGGCTTGGGTTTGTAAGACCCCAAAGAAAGTTCCAACCTTCAATGTGGGAAGAGAAAAAGAAACATTTATGGAAGCCAAAAAAGACTTTGTTGATCCGAGCACAGCAGTAGCACCTGCACAGCAGCATCAACAGCAGTCACGGTCTCAAGAAGCTTCGATAGATAAAGTAAGTACACTGTCAACATTTTTATAGAGTTGTATGAAGCTCTTACGAAATCAGAATGCTTTAAATGAGTTACAGAAAGTTATTGCTTCTTGCGAACCTTAGCGAAGCTCTGGTAAAGAAAAAACTGTCAATAGAGTTAGAAGAACTGGAATAGAAATGAGATTGCATGCTCAGATAGGAGAGTATGACATGACTAATATCATTTTATACCTGGGATCAGAAGTAAATATCTTAACTAAGCAGACATGGGAACAAATGGGAAAACCTACCCTTGAATGGTCCCCTATACAGTTGAGATTAGCCAATCAGCAGAAGATTGTGCCCCTAGGAAGATTCCCTAGTGTCCCAGTAGACATTGATGGAGTCAATACCTTATCATATTTTGAAGTCATTGAGATAATTGATGATAGCAACCCCTATCCAACTTTGCTAGGAATTCAATGGGAAATAGAGAATTCTGCAGTAATCAACCTTAAAAATAGGCAGATGACTTTTGAAGGAAAAGGCTTGAGAGTCATAGTACCCTTGGACCCTTCTCAAGGAGAAAGGTACATAGATCTAGTCAGAGATGAAGATCGGGATATTCTGGATCATATATACAACAACACAGCTAAAGAAGAAGACTATGTTAACCCTACTCCAGAAGGTATAATGGACTGGCAGTGTGATAGTTCTTGCATGACTAATTCAGATGAAGGTTTAGAGAATTGGCAGACTAGACTTTATGAACTACATGGACATTGATGTGCAAGAATTACCAAGTATCTCAGATGGCTTGGCTCACAGACAAGAGTCTTACCTATTTTTGATGGCTTAACAGACCCCGAAGATTTTATTTTGCAATTTTCAGAGTAGGTACTAGATTCACAAAAAATGGAGACTCTAGATTCAGTATTTAGAGCCACAACTGCTAGATGGTGAAATGGTCATAAAAAGTACATCCATAGTTGGGAAGCTTGTCAAAATTCCCTTCGCCTAAGATTCATGGATCAACCTCAGGAGGTGTGAAGTAGATTTAATGCCTCAGGAGCATTTGGAGCAATGTTATGAAGCATGGAAGCATGTACCTCATGAATAATGGGTACATCGGTTTGTGCACACTCTGGAACCTGTAGCAAAGAACTAGTATGCGGAGGTGGAGCTTCGCCATGGTACTGTAAGTTGGGATAGTCTTGTTGATAGTTTTGTGCTGACATTTTCTATTAATGAGGTTTGTCCTGCGTTGGACGCAGCTATTAGGTTGATCCATACTAATGTGTTTGATGATAAAGAAATAGCAGAGTACCAATCTGATTGGAAGGAACAAGAAGCTAATGCAGTAGAATGCTATAACCTCACAATTGACGAGGATGATGACCCACACAACATCAATATTTCTGAGTCAAAAGGACACTGCGAAATACATGGACCAGCAGTCAAAGCACCAGAAGTGACTCAGCCCTTGAAGACAAGGCAAGTAAACATTGGGTCAGAAGAAATACCTAAGTATGCTACTATTGGAGATTATTGGGATGAAGAAACGGTAAGCAAAGTGACCCAACTTCTCCATGAGTATCAGGACCTATTTCCGATGAAGTTCTCAGAAAAGAAAGGTATCCTTGGTGATATAGGAGTGCTAAAAATCCCTTTGAAACCTGATGCGAAGCCTGTCAAACAGCGCCCTTATAGGCTGAACCCCAAGTATAAAGAAAAATTCAAGATGAAGTTAGAAAAGATGCTCACTGCAAGAATCAGCGAGGCTGTCCAAGAAATTTTGTTGTGGTATACGGATGTGTTGAAGGTCCCTATTGTGGCGAAGCTGAAGTTAGTGGTTGTGCCGAAGAAGAAAGGTGTGTCGAAGCCTAAAATGCGACCATTGGGAAAAATCAGACTTGGTAGCGCCGGTACATTAACTACATTAACTACCTGTAATAATGAGGTTTTGGGAAATCTAGCGCTGTTTGGACAAGATCTCTATCAGATTTTGTGTCTTCAATGCACAGTTATGGAAAATTTGATCGGTGGATTCTATAAGAAGACACCTAGGCATGCGGAAGTCGCATTACGCATTTTCTTGAGTCTTACAATTGAGTCCATGTCGAATGATCGCAAATTCTAGGAATTGTTACGAGAGTTCAGGGAGAGAGGTCTGCAAAACCTTATCAGCAATCCACCTGCATCTAAACTCCCCCAGTGCTACATCCACCTATGCAGACATGTTCAACCAGGAAGAAATTTAAGGCAGAAGTTCGCTCTAAATGGAACGAAGAAAGGCACAAGCCCTCAGGAAAGACTCTGGAGGATCCCGAGATGTATCCTCCTAGCTTAGCAGAATGGAGGCATGCTGTTTGTCTTATCAAAAGCACATTGGCATGCAATTCCAAGGGTACAGTCTGTTAAGGACCCAAAGTTGGGGATGGTCAAATGTTCGATAGTACATGAACGGGAGGTAGTTCGAGGGATGGGGTCGCTGATAGACTTAGAAATCCCAATGATTCCCATGATCATCATAAATATTGCGAAGGAAGACAGCAACATAAGGAACATAGGTATTCTACTAAGGATTAAAGGATGAAGGATCAAGAAAGCTGCGGCTGTGATAGAAGTAGCAGAAGGGATGACGATGATGACAGGCATATAAGGGAGTAGGAGGGCAGGAGAATTAAAGATGATGGTTACAGAGATGCAGACGGATACAGAACCCGACAGAGTGCAAAAGGAGATCATATAGAAGGAGCAAGCAGCCGAAGATATCATGCGCAGCCTCCACAAACAGTTTACTATCTTTGCCAACAAAATTCTCCCACCAGACAAGCAGCAAAGTGTCCCGATACGGGACACTGGTGAGTCTTAGGGGCCTGTTGGGGTGCGCGCCTTAACGGTCACTAATTTTGGTAACTCCGCAGTTTTTGTGGAAGCTTGTAAGTAGAGTTGCGACTCAAAATAGTCTTAAGGGTTTCGGGGTTGAGTCAAAGCCCTCTTTTTGTAATTGTCCATAATTTTTGGGTGTAAGCCCATGATTTTGTAATAGTGCACTTGTATAAATAGGCACTCATGTAAAGATGTCAAGATCATCTAATGAAATGAGGATCATATGATGCGAAGAAGTTAGATCTATTTTTGGGTTTTAAGGTCAAGTCCCAGCTGTGTCTGTGGACGACCTCTGCAGCTGTGTGTGAAGAGGGTTTTTGTAAGGAAAGGAACTGTAGTTGAGTACGCAGCTTAGAGATTGTAAGAAAGGAATTCATTAGAGGAAATTTGGGGTCTAAAATGGGCCTTATAAAAAAATGTGCCATGGATGAGCTGGATTGAATTGAATTTTTAAACCAATAGAATTTCAATATCTTTGGTCAACCATTATGGTTGAGTTGGACACATAATGCTCATGTGTCATATTTTTATTTGACAATAGCTAACTCCATATCAACTTCACCTTGGTTAAGTTCTTGAAAAGATCACCTCAAAATAAGATAAATAAACTTTAACTAATAAATATAGAATATTTTATTTGATCACTAGTTGCAACTCCTCTAAAACATAACATTCGCATTAATTAAAATTGTAGTGGAAGCATTTTGAAATACTAAAAACATTTATTAATTAATTTCTTAAAAAGAAAACTAAATAATATTTAATTTTAAATAGACTTATCTTGAAATACTAAATAAAAGATATTTAGTATTTTTAATATTATTAAATAATATTTAAAAATAAATCTATTTAATTATTACATCCAAAAATAAATAAAACATTTAAATACTAACAAAATAAAAAATAAAAACTATTTTTAATGTTACTAAAATTATAATAAAATTTGATTTTACTTTTTTTCTCTCTTACCTACCTACCCATTAAACCACAAATTTTGTTTATATTAATATAGAAAATAATATGAATATACATAGTTTATTGTTTTTTATATTTTGTGATGTACTATTTTTTATATGAATTAATATAAAATTTATATTAAAAAATAATAGTGATTTTTATTTTTTATTTTTTTAATATTATTATAATTATATTTTTTATTATAAATGAATATATTTGAATTTTACATTTATTAAATATATAAAAATTAGTGGTCTATTCACTTAAAAAAATAATAATATAAAATTCAAAAATTTCCTATCATTTATTATGTGTGCACAAGAATCTAAATATTTCATTAATATTTTTAATCAATATCTCTTAACTCTACATTAACTCAATATAGTTGTCAGCTATCATTAATGAGACGATTTAGGTTGACTTTCATTAGATTTTCATTAGATTTAATCTGACATGGCATATTTGTAATGTGATGTGGTTTTTTTTATTATTTTCCTTAGGAGGCCCATTTTAGACCCCAAATTTCCTCTAATGGCAGCTGAGTGCGTAGTTAGACTTGAAGGACGGATTTGCTGCTGAGTGCGCAGATCAGAACTATTGTTTTGTAAGAAGTGGAATAAAAGCGCAGTTTTGTGGACGTAGCCCCTACACTGGGGGTGAACCACATTATATCTTGTGTTGTGGTTCTTTTGTGTGGTCTTTGTTATGTTTTGATGCTTTTGATAAGTAGGTGAATGCTAAAGTAAGATAACTGTTAAATATTAACTTCGTTGTGAATTCTTAGTTAAGGGTTAAGCAAGAAAAGTCTTTTATCTAACTGCGAAGCTAATTAAGTGAATATCAAAGCTCTATTTGGTATAAATATTTGTTGTTAAGGCTAAAGGTATAGTAATATCTCTCTTCTGCTTGCAGAAACCTAATTCTGCGGCACCCCATAGCTGTTTCAAATGAGACTGCAACCTGTTCGCAGGTTGTTGCCGAAAGGGCCAACACTGTGGGTCTTTTTGTTGGTGCGAAGTTAATGGTATAAAACCCGGTTCTGCCCTAAGCCCAACATCTAGCGATGATAAATTCCTCCTACGAGGATGATAATCCACTTGTTGTTGGTTCTTGTCCTGTGGAAACTACTTATGAAAAATATTAACACCAAGATGTAGACTCTCCTCAAATCTGCAATCCTCTCAAAATAAATCCAAGCACCCAGCTCGAAACACAAATAACTCAGCTGCTGATAGCTCAATCTTTGGGTGCCAGAATGATGAAAAATCTGGAGGATATGACCTACAATGAAGAGGAATAAGCATGCTAAGGGGTTGACTATCTCCACTCTGCCCAACAATCAATATTGTGTTCCTAGATCTATAAATATGTTGCCTTAGAAGACATAGGATGTCCATTCCATGCCCGCACAGTCCAACAATGAGGAATATAGCTCTTAGATGCCCCTACAGCCTTTTTCCAACAAAGAACGCATGCCCACGGTGTACATACTAGAGATCTCGTGGCTTCCAAAGTCCCCATGCATCCCCAAGTCAACATGTACATGATAACAATGACCATCCCAAAACATCAAAACAAAAAACCATGTGACAAGATAGATAACATCAACATCCATAAACACTACATTACATCCAATAGTTTGTTTCATAAAGTTTGTCTTTAAAAGCTAAAAAAACCATCAATAGAAAAATGAGCACGTCAAGTGAAATCATACCTATCAACTAACTTATTCTTCCTAACCTATCAACTCTAAGCATGAGAAATGAGCATGTCAAGTGAAATCATACAACTAATGCAACCATCTAAACATTTCATCAATGTCAAGCCTTCTTCCCTTGTTCTTGGTCATGGACGAAAACAATACAATATCAAGCATCATATGTAGACACGTTGAAATCTCTATAGGAACATTAGTGAAGAGACATGAGATAACTTGTGCAATTTGAAAATCATAAAACCCTTGCCATGAATGGCAAGTCCTCCTACAAGTCTCCTCTATCCATGATTGGATTGGGCATGTGTGTACATCATCTCCATCATAGGGATGACAACAATAATCTCCAATATAATCAAAGGTACCCTCAAGAGGAAGGGTTGGAGGCTCTTCCAACATCATAATGTCTTCATCTAGGTATAATCAATTTTTTATCATGGAAATGAAATTTTGAAACAATTCACATGGCTTGAAATGAGTGAAAATATCTCTAATTAGTACATATTCATGCCATATATCAATTCCAGAATGTAAAAATAAGTTTCCATGTGCAAAATCAATTGTAATTTCCAAATTTTGAAAAGCAAGAAAGGGTTTTAAAAATCTGTCATACAAACCCTGCTATCTTGGGCCATTTCCAGTAGTCAAAATGCAATTTCCAGCCATATATTCCTAAACCAATCTGTCAATGAAAGAGTGAAAGCATGGCTGGAAAACATATGCAATAAAATCATGTTGAAATGACTCATTTCCAACCCTAAATATAGGCTCAAAGGCCAATCCTTCACCATCACATGCATCCAAATCTACAGGGTTGCTTGGCTGGAAAATTTCTGTTATAACATCAAATCCAAACTGTCCCAAATTATGAGAGAAATATGCACAAGAAGGTGACAAAAATGGCTGAAACTGACCATCCAAAGGCTGCTCCAAAAGTGGCCTAGGAGTGGAAGTACAAGGATGCTCCAAATCTGCTACAAAAAACTCCTCGTGCATCCTTAAATTATCATCATAAGTGAACAAGCATGGCTAAGAATAATCATGAGAGATCTCATCAACAATAGGTTGCCAAGATATTCAGCCACAAAATTTTCTAATATGATCATAATTGTTATTGTAAAAAAAACATGCAATATAAAATTCATCTTAAATCCCCACAACCAGACATATCCCAGCAGTAATGCATGAACTCTCAATAAGAAATAAACTTCACATGAAACTTTAAAATTCCAACATTTATAAATTACAAACAAGAATCAGATTTGAATTTTAAAGACCAATTAAAAATTCAAAAATCAAACATTATACAATAAGGAATAAATATCTTCTTCATTAAGAATTCACTAAGAATTTCAAAAGTAATAATTTTACATTAAAAAAAATATGAAAACAAAACTATCTATATATAATTCTAAAAATTTAATTCAAAATCATCTTTCTATAATCCCAAAAATTACAAATTAAAAAGTATAAAGACAATTTACCATTTTTATTTAATCTAAAAATTTTAATTCAAAACCTTCGTCCTATAACTTAAAAGTGTAGGTTGGAGGGTTGGGAGGTAAAGAAGGCTGAAAAGGAGAACTAAAAAGGAGTTGGTGTGGACCTAGTGTTATACCTTGAGGAAAGCAACTACAAGTTGTTACAGGGAAGGGAATGAAGATCCAACTGTAAAACTC
The DNA here is from genome assembly GCA_001517045.1 of Pseudotsuga menziesii. Taxonomy (NCBI): domain Eukaryota; kingdom Viridiplantae; phylum Streptophyta; class Pinopsida; order Pinales; family Pinaceae; genus Pseudotsuga; species Pseudotsuga menziesii. The sequence continues at coordinate 23,804 of LPNX010790038.1, read as the reverse complement.
CATTTCACGAAAAGACTAATAGTTACATGAATTATCATATCACAAATAAGCAAATCTAAGTCAAATTTAATATATCATATCATAATCAAATTCCTTGAAAAACCATGCATGCACCAGCAAATTACTTGCTTACACGTTGTATGAATTTAATGACTCGTACAAAATGAACTTTAGATGAAGAGTTGACAATTCAGATTCATTATCTTTCAAAAACATATGAGGATTGGATATTGAATCGATACTTCTAGGATTATCTTTTAAGTATATTATTCCTCACATTGGGTTCCATGTACTTGTGTTTATCAACAACTCAACAATTTTTTTTTAGCTTTATTTGGGTGAATACAGGGAGAAACAAGGGCTTCCATTAATTAACTATAACATCTATTACACCCCAAAATACTAGGGGTGATGGGAAATAATTGAACCCATGAGATGACCATAAAGATGATGGTTTATAGAGGGTTCAAATTTTGGAAAAATTGCAAATGAGATAGGAATGTTTTCATGTCCTTTCCAAATTGGGAGGAAAGTAACTACAATGTACTCAACTGGCATAGCTAGTCTTCACCTAACATCCTTTCATTTGTGCAAGCACATTTAACCAACATAGTGTGCTTGTTATTTGACCAACAAATTGATTAAATCTTTTTATTTTGTGATATTTAGAGATCCCTCGTCAATATAATATGACCCATCAAATATTTAGACTCGAGAAAAATATCTATGGTCACTTCATAAATGATGAACAAGTGACCTAGAGGTATTGCCACAATCTTATCCAACCTGAATTGGGAAATCCCCTGATCTTTCCCAATATGCCTTTGAATCTGGTACATCAAGGAGTGGTAATGATACTTGCTACATCGCATCTCCGAAGGATTATGTCATAGCATGGATACACTATATATAAAATAATTCAATAGATTAATATTACAATATGTAGCAAGGATATATAGATATTAGCATTTCTTTTAGTTCCAAGGTTTCCTAACTATCATAATCATATCTAACATAATCATATATAATTATAATTTCTTACATTATCATTAAGTATATAACAAATCTCCTCTTTTTAATTGTTTCAACTATTGAGATCTTTTGATATTCACAATAAATGTGCTCTTCTCCACTTTAGGAGTATTACAATGGAATATAATTGATTTACAATAATCAAAAGAATTGTTTTTACTAAGATATCACACATGGGGATATCTATTCTACCAAAGTCACCCATGACTTGCAGGTAGTTCCTCCCACATGGAATGACCCTTTTGTAAAAGGGAGACAACCCAAGAGGAGAAAAACATGTCTCTTGGAGATGTGAACCTATGTGGGGTATATGAAACACTTAGCAATAGCTTTTAACCCTTGGGATCAAATTAAAATGAGTCCACATAGCATACATGAACCTACAAATGTGCATGATATGTATATTTCTCCATGTTGTGATTGATTAATAAAGTGGGCGTGCTCTAACCATGACAAAGTGCAGACAAGATCTCGATGCAGAGTTCATTTCCAAAACTGTTGCATCCCAGGAATCGAAAAAATCCACGTGATTGAATGCCAAGTACTCTAAACATCACATATGACAAGATGATGTTTCCATAAAAAAGAGACACATCGTTATCTTGGAGAAGAGGAAGTGAAGGGGATGTGTGGAAGAAGAGAGCTCCATTTCCATTTATAAACATATCAAAAGAATATTCCGTAGAAATGCAAAATCGTAGATGAAAGTAAATTCTTTCAAAAATCCATGAATCAATTAACATAAATAAATCAATTTATTTACATTATAAAAATTAGAAACACCCCTCCCACATAGATAAATACCATATAAAAAAATTCTTTAATTATGACTCAAGGGGGAGTTCATTAATTTACCGAAGCTGACGCCGGATGCCAACTCATGTCATCTCAAATAAAATCATTTTGGTGGAATCAATAATAACATATGAACCGGTAGATTTTAAGAGTCTCCTAAATAGGATTCTGAATGAGAGAAACCTACTTAGATTCCCATTCCAGCACTGAAAATGCTTATGCTTTGGAAAGAGCTTCAATGTCACCAATATTCTTCCTAAAGACGAAAACCAGTGTAACAATGAGCCTATTGCCAAGGGTCATAGAAGCTAACTATATTTATACAAAAATACATTAACATGGAACATATTGACATTCAATTACCTAGGATTCGAAGTCGGACTGCCTTTCTCAACCATCCTAGAAGGAGAGGGATTGGGTTGAACAATGCATTTTTTTCCTCTTCAATGGAATATCACTTTTCCATTCATAGGGCCTCCCATTAAAAAGAAATAGGATAGAATTCACATCTTTCGAATAGAGGGAGGATTACTTCTTCGGATTAAGAATTCTAACCGGAGATGGGAATCTTTTATAGCATATATTGGGTAGTCGTTTATGAGGAGAATGAGTTTCAGCACGTATTGGAAAGACCATTATTTATGTGTATTGAATTCTAGGTCTGTTGTACTCCTGATTTCCCTAATAAACCGGTTCAACACCGATTTGAACAACACTATATTTTCATTGGTTTGGAGAGGAGAATAACTTTTCCTTTAATATGGGGCACTGTGTTATTTCTTTGACAATTGTAGTCAATTGTAAATCCATATATCTCTATCTATCAAGGTTTAATCCTTCATCGAATTTAGAAGTGTTTCCTTAATATCGCCCTCCATTGGACCAAATAGACTTGCTGGATGTATTTGAAATTAAGATGACCAAATATTTTGTGCCATAACCTACTACTATCATCAGCATGCGTAAGTAGTCAGGCATAATCTCATTCAATGAATTCAGAAAACGTGTAAATCCTAGATCTGTGATTTACCTCACAGTGGCAACTTTAGAGTTGCTTTGTATGTCGAAGATATTCACAGCATCAGGGGAGTGAAGTAAACTCTCTTTCTGGAGCCAGAATGAGTAATTTGAAAGAAGGAGAGAATATTCACCGAGAATTTTGGAACATGTAGCACATTCTCAAAGCTACCATGATTGAGTTCAATTATGCCCTTGGCAGTGATCTTGACAGGAGAATCATCCCACATGAGTATAGGAGGACCTTTGCATGCATCCAATGAAGATAAGGATTCCTTGGTGGAAACCATGTGGTGAGATGTGCCTGAATCTACAATCCAAGCATACGGAGATGAATTAATGGCAATCATAGCATGGCTAGAGTTACCTTTCCATGGAGCATGATCTTTAGGCTTCTTCTTGGCTCCCTCTGGAATATGATCCCCAAGGTTGTGGTTCTGAAGTTGTAGAAATTCAGACCTACAGTAGATTAATTTCACCCACAACAATTAACAATTGATCATGCAAAATTATCAACAATGGAGACTGAATATGGAGCTGTAACACAAAATTATATTAACTAAGTGTACAATAGCCAACCCTGTAATAACATAGGCTGATGAATATATAGAATACATGAGCAAATCGAATGCATAAGGAAGCATCCAAATCTAGCATAAAGCAGGCTTACCCAAAATAGGCAAATCCCCCATAGGTGTAAAAAGATGATCCCAAATCTATCAAGGACCCCACGAATTAGCAAGGGCACATGGGAAAGCTAAAGAGTGGTCAAATGGAAGCTCATACATGCTTTTGCATGGAGGAAAGAGTGGAGGAGGAAGAGGCAACAAAGCTGATTCACCTCACCTAGTCTTGCTTTCCTATGTGCCTTAAAACACTGAAAAGGCAGGGAATAAAGCAGAAAAGGCAGATGGATGC
>LPNX010790038.1:0-15737 GCA_001517045.1 Pseudotsuga menziesii | reverse complement strand
TCACCTCACCTAGTCTTGCTTTCCTATGTGCCTTAAAACATTGAAAAAGCAGGGAATAAAGCAGAAAAAGCAGATGGGCACCTAGGAGGCCAAGAATAAAGAATATTTGATTCCTAAGGCTTTCCCAAGCACTCCATGAGTCAATAATGGCAAGTTTGACCTCTATGGATAGGCAATTATCAACTTGCACATGGTGGGACTCATGGACTAGGCAAATAAGACAAACTAAATGAATTAATGTCTAAGTGGGTAAATATTATGGGTTGATTATTCTAACAAAAGTATCTGGGCCATCTGATCTATCTGCTTCTTCATGCATGAGGATTATGGATGGAATCCTCTCTTACAGTATGTGCATTTCTGTCCGTTCTTCCCTTTTTCACATTTGGATCTGGTGGAATTGTTGAAGGGTTTGGTGTTCCCTTACTTCTTTGGATTTGCATGTGCCTTTATTTTGTCTTTAGATCTCTGTTTTGGGTTATGACTCCCATCATGCACAAGAAGAGCATGTTCCTTGGAGCCCTTGATTTTTCCCATATTGATGAGCGTGTTTTGTTCCTGAGTCATAGATTCAATAAAAGCATCAAGAGTGGGCATGGTCCAATTCTTATCAGAGGTAAGCATCACAAAATGAAACGTTGAGAGAAAAACAGAGTATTTTGGTCCAAGCTTGGAGAGAATGGATAGAACCATCTTTGTTTCCTTCTTAGATTTATCAACCCCATAGCCATTGAGTTGCAACAACAAATCCTTGTATCTTGTGAAGAAATCTTGTATATTGTCAAAGCTTCATGGATCCAAAGAGAGCAACTCTACTTCGAGCATATAGCCTTTCATCTCATCTTTCTTGCCAAAGAGTCCTTTCATGGTGGTCCAAACTTCATTGGGAGTTTTGCAAGAAGAAATATGGAAAAGAAGCTCAGGGGAGATGTTCATGGAGAGGGCTCTGTAGGCATCATCCATCCGATTGAGGTATTTGGAATTTTCTATGGTTTTTGTAGGCTCAATCTTTGTGGCCATGACAATCCTATACAATCCTCTGCTTCGAAGAAATATCTCCATCTTTGCTTCCCATGCAAATTAAATGTATGGTGTGAGAATAGATTCCTTTGGAAACTCCATTCTTCCCATGATTTCAATCTTATGTACCTGCAAATAAATAATACTGGTGCACCTTTGTCCTAACAATAGAGATCTAATACCATGTAAGGTTTATGTGACACCAAAACCTGCAGATGTCGATGAACATTTGAAACCTAGCACAAGGATCTATCACCAGGAAATTCCCAGAGGTGCGGTAGTTATACCATGTGGTTATACTGATACTCCAACATTATGTACATGGTAGCAGGAAGATTTGATTCCTCCACCTTGCGTTCAAGTCCCACCACGCTCTCAATTTCCTCCTGCACTTTCCTCTTCATTGAATAATTTAACAATATTTCAGACGTCGCCCACTCTAAGGTCGCATAGGACTTATCTGTTCCAACTCCTAGCATATCCTCAGTTCACATTTTTCACCAAAAAATTGCAAAATCAAACCTTGCAATTTAATATAAAACCAAATAATGGTCACAAAAATTCTTCACAATGGTTTGCAGACTAGTGTGATCGATAACATTAGAGGATGATTAATAATTTGTAAACCGCAGGTCGTTTCCATTGTCAGTACACATTATTCATATCAATCCTGAAATTATTAATATTAATAGAGAGATATCAAAACCAAAGAGATCATGGACTTACAAAAATGACAGCCTTGATATTGTCTTGAGTGATCTTGATCTCCATATCATTGTTCTCCATTAGTCCTAGTATTACATCCACGAAATCCTTGTTAGTGGCGTTGTCATCCTTTTTCTTCTCTATGTGTTCTTCTATTACCATTTTGAAGAAAGCATCAAAGGTATTATTGAAGCTCTTTTGTCGGCGTAGGAATCCTAGCAGATCCATCCAATCCAACTAGGGAGTAATATAAGGTTCTGGATGAGTTATATATGAGGTTTTGTATGAGTTTTGGCTCCTCCTATAATGGCATTTTTCTATATGAGGTTTTGTATGAGTTTTATGAAAAGCCATTAATAATAAAACAACCTACCTTTGAGTAATATAAATCTAGGTTCCTAGTGAGAGGATTATCTCAGAAATAGTGAGTAACACCATCGAGGCCAGAACTAGAGGAGCCCAATGCCGGGACAAATGCTCTCGCTAACTCATTTTTTTTCTGAAGCTTCTCATCCTACAAATCCATCCTCAAATAGAGCTCCGCTATTTTTCCTTCAGCTCATACATCAAACGCTCTGATTCTAAAACCATTCCCTCTCTCGAGGGTGAAATGCTTCCATATTCTCGAGCCCTCATGATACCTCTCTAGACACATGCCCTTTCCCTCAAATAAGGAACTATAAGAGAGTTGACAATACACTCGGGGCAGATGCATAACGTAACAAAGTGCATAAACTACAGAGTGCTCATAAAATGTAGATTGGATCGACTTTATGATTAGTTGTGAATCACCCTTAATGGGAAATTATAACCCACAATTGTGGTTAATGTGGCTATTTAGTAGTCCCTTTATTGGCCATTGATGCCATCAATTGTATACAATTAGTGGGTCCTTAATTAGCTTACATTATTGTTAGGGATAGGGTTAGCTAATCTAGCCAATACCTATAAAATGTGGTAAATGTAAACACACTATGAAATCCTATAATGAAATATTTGGTTAGAGTGGATTTTTCCACCCCAAAAGGTTATCCACAAGGATCGTGATGTCTATCTTTTATGTGATTATGTGAAATATATAATGGGGCATTTATCCCATGTTTCTAACAATGAAGAACGAGGTTCCTTTCTTTTTTTTCTTGCATCCATTGATTCCATGTGTCGATGCTAATTACAGTAGTGGCTCTTTCATTTATATTACCAATAATAGACTTGTAAACCAGGGCACATATCAGCCCATTAGAACCTAGAAGGTAACAAAGTTCAAATCAAATATAAATCTAGTTATCGTGGAAGTAAAATTCCAATGCGTAGTAGTCGAAGGGGCTAGCTCAATTGATTGTACCCTACATTGTTGGGAATTTGGCTAGTGCCATGCCAACAAGTACCTAGTTAAAATAGCCTTGGGTGAGGTACACAAGTCTTTACTGACAAATTTATTAGGGATGTCATCCATGAATGTGGGGAAGCATCCTTACGATTACCTCGTGAGTTTTTCCTTGGGATGAAAAATTGCCAAAGGGTATGAAAAGATGATACTAAATAGTTGACATGGAATTCATAGATAAGCAAATGCTTTGTCAATTGGGTCTACCCCGGATTCTTGGGCAGTGTAATGTTATCCTCCACACCCAGGTTCAATTCCTACAAGTGACATGATGAGCCCTTAATGAGTATATTGTTGCATCGACGTTCCCTAAATAATCCGGTTTACCCTAGGTGTCATCCTCAATATGAGGGGAAGTTCCCAACAGTTTTCCCAATATATGTATTTCACGAGAAATTAAGAAATTAAAAAAAATGGCAAGCACTTTACCAAATAAATCATTTTCCCACAAATTTCACGAGGCATAGTTGAATGGTCATCACACGTCCATTTGTCAATATGGATTACAATTGAAACAGAAGTCAATACAACTATTTTGAAATGATATATTGCAAGTCATGAACAAATCACACAATAAATACCAATAAAAGCACATGTTCTTTCTCTAATTATAAAGGGAAATACTTAAAGCTTTTCGATAGTTAAGATTCAGAGTCATGTACCTTTGTTGATGGGAATAATCGCAAGATCCAACATATTTATGGATTCTGTCAAAAAAAATATTCTCATCATGCACCTGTGTTGTCAAGCATAATCACATAGTACAAATACAAATACAGTTTAGCTGCAAAAATACTCATGTAGTGAAATTATCTGGAATTGAACTGTGTTTGGACTCACTACATTATGACTAACTGTAGAAACCTTCATACATGAATACTCATCATGTTGACAAGTCTATTGATCATGTTGCCAAGTCCAAAAAATATTCCATAGAACAGTCGATCATCCCTTCAATAAGTCTGTAGGTTAACTGAAATTAACCATTGATCATTACCTAATCTGCTGCACTGATTTGCTACATATATTTTTTATGTTTATTTCTATCCAAGTATTCCTAGTCACTCACTAAATAGGAATCAATGGGTGTTTTTCATGTCTGCACTTAGATCAACTGTTAATGAGTTTCTTCTGCACACTAAAACAAACCCTGGATGGAAACTGAAACTAATGAGGAATATATTATGCAACCAAAGGGAAAAGAGGTTTGTTTGTGCAATTTATTTTAATATTACAAATTAAAAAAATGAAATAGATGCCATGTATAAAAGCTTACAAACACTTAATAGAATAGGAAACATCAATGATGGCATAATGTATGGAGATAGAATGTGTTGTTGTTTTGATGAGCATTATGGAGTTCTAGTATCATGCAATTGTTCCAAACCATTGACTAAGAGCTACATACCAAATATCTCAGGAATTCAAATCTTCAGTTTGGAATAAAGTTCTCATCAACCAAAGATATATGTTTAGCTACAAATAGATTTATGACACCAAAATGAATGTATTCAACATATATCTGGTTTTTGTATATAAAACACAAGTTCAAGAATTAAAGTTTAAACAACGTAACCTGTAACTTCACATTGGAATCTGGTAGTCTACAGGTTTAACAAGAGCAATATATTATAGGTATGCATTGATGGAATACCCTATGTAGAAATGTTTCTTAATCTCTGTGTTTTTCTGGAATTGTTAATATAATCAGATGCATACATATATATTTGTAAATCTCTCGTGATCTGTGAATAAAAGTGAAATCCTATATCCAGACAACAAATGTAAGCGAACCATTTCAATACAATATCGTTTAAACATAAAGAAGCGGCATGTATGGCCTTGACACAAAAATGAAACTACTACAATACCTTCAATCTCCTATCTAAAAGGGTCACATCAATATGTTGAAAGCATGCATGCACAGGGTCATTCAAATTTCTCAAGCTTACATGGTTAATAAATTCCATCGACTGGGCATTAGGAGAACATATTTCTTGCTCTGAAACTGCAATGTTCCAGGTGACATTCTGGAACATCTATTGCTCTTCCATAGGGATGTCCATTAGATTCCAAAGCTACAACATAGTCATGGCCAAACCTTGAAGCTGCAAATATAAAGATAGACAAAAGAATCAGCACAACACACTGCATTATATTGTAATAGAGATTAGGGTGATAACAACCAAACAATAAGGGATAAAAAATGTATGGGCAAGGTCATGGAATTAACCTTCTGCTTCGTCTTCTTTTTCTTTTCTTGCAATGTTTGAATTGTCACAGTCAATTTATCAACAATATCTTTACTAATGCTCTTTGATTGTTCAGAATCGCCCAAGCTTGGATGCACATCTCTACCTATGTGTAGAAAATCCAATCCAAGGACAGAGCATACTTCATGGATTGTGTTTACAAACCCGGTGACTTTGAAGAGACGGTCACTCTACATAAAAAAACAAAAACAAAAATAATAGATCACAAATCCATGTATACATATCCTACATGGAAAAGTAAATATAGATTACAAATACATAAAATACATAAGACAAAAATAATAGATCACAAATCCAAGAAGACATATCCTGCATGGCAAGGCAGACCCAGATTACAAATTCAAGAATGGAACAATCCAACAATAATCAGAGGGGCTACAGATTATCATTTCAATCGTACCTCAAATTGAATTAATTAAGAACAACAAAAGTATTTAGAAATTCAAGGGGCTATAAATTGAATTAATTGAAAACAACAAAAGTATTTAAAAATTCAAGGGGCTATAATAGATTTGTTAACAATAACAAAATTCAAACCCCATAAAAATCATAAATGTGTAAAATTGGGTCCTTAAAAAAAACAACTCGAATACAGGGTGAAGGATTGCAGTCCCCAACTTTATCCTAGACCAAAATCAAGTTGTTTCTAGACTATTATGATGACATTGGTGCCCTCATGAAATTTGGGGCACTATGCATGAGATGAACCCTGGCTATACAAAACGATTTCCATTCAGAAAATGATCATAAGCGACACTTACCCTGTCTCACGGTTATATGGAATATGCAGCATTGCCCATTCATGAATTCATGTTTGATCTTTTCAAAGCAATTTATAAAGCAATGTATATTTTTTCACCGTTTCCTTACCAATATTTGCAGCATGTACTTGTTTTCTTGTTCTAATGTTTTCTTTGTTTTTGAAACCCGCTAAACACAAAGTCTCTATCGGGTTATCACACCTAGAAACTATTAGCAAAACATAAAACGGAATAAAATGTTGAAGTGGTAGCACTTCTTACCTTTTCCTTTTGAAGCATTTGAAGTTGCTTCTAATATTCTTCAAAATTCCTAAGAGATAAATCATTTTTGTCCACTGTAATGGCGAGCGGACTAAGCATTACATATCCAGCAATTTCATTCAAAATATTTTGAATCTGAGTTTAAACATCCTAAATTTGCTGAATTTGTTCCTCTTTTTTCCAACACGTTTCTTCCAATAGAGGAGATATCACTTCCAGTTGCTCCTTCAAGCTCCCTTCTCGTATGTCTCCCTAAAAATGGTGTAGGTAAAACCAAAACAAAATTAGAGTCCATTAAGATTTAAAATTTTAGAGAAAAAAAATAAAAATTCATGATACAAACTACAAAGACTAAAACCGTTTTCAGGTCTTGTCATTTGGACCTGTTTAGGCATGGTAGGGAAAACTCCGAGGGAAAAATAAATGGAAGCGAGCTCTGATTCGCTATCAGCAATGGCTTAGTCAAGCCAAGCCCGTGCTTGATTTGATTGATCTGCTTTCCTTCTGTAGACTTCTAAGCATTCTTGTTCAAGTTGGAGCAACATTTTATCAATTTCCTCATCCGGCTCCCCCATTTGGTCCCATATTAACTGTGATTAAGGAGAATTTTAGCCACCAAACCCGTTGTACGACCCAGACCTCAATTTTCAGCGTGAGCTGAAATAAATACAAGAAATATTGAAAAATTACCTTAAGCATGTCATTGAGAAAGGGAATACGGATCAAGCAGCCGATGGATTCCTTCAAAAAATTTGGGGCGATTTGAAGATCCAGAGGCTCAAATCACTTGCTGAAAATTGATTCAGTGTGGTGGTCCGAACCTAAAGGAAAGTTCCTACTTGGAACCTGGTTGCTGCAAAATGGAAGAAAGTCAATGGAGGTAACACCTACCAATACAAACCTCGCATCCATCCCATGTACATGACAGAGGGAAGAGATGCAGACAGCCAAGTTACACAGTAGAGGGAACCTTAAGAAGATTGAGCAAACTTATTGAACAAGTAACATGATCACTAAGGAGACACGCGAGGATGGGGTTAATTGGCAGGTCCAACCATCAATGCTATCACTTGCGGAGGAGCCCGGACTAGGTTCTAACCTTTACCTCCAAAACATCCGGAAGGCCCTAGTTTTATACAAGTCAATTTCAAAACACGCGGAGGACTAGCGGATCACGAAGGAGACACATGGAGAACCAGTGGATCGTGAAGAGGACATGCGAAGGAGCACGGTTGGTTCAATAGACGACGAAATGAATAGTGCTTTTCCGAAAGAACTTCGGAGAAAAACGCCTTACGGCATAATTAAGAGTATCTATTTATATACCTTCAACTCCATGTTTAAACAAGATAACTATGAGAGCATAAATACATAAAGGAAAGATGACTTATCTATCAATATAAAAACATTTAGTCGACATGCTCATATGAGTAAATTCTATAATTGCGTTCAACCTCTTCCACTTGTTAATCCCTGTCGATTACACTTGATCATGAAACATGATTAACTATTCTTGTATTTAATGCTTATTTGTCTACTTGAACGACCAACTATACATTGATGGCTTTGGCACCAGAGCAATAATTCTAACTTCAAAAGATAATTCACCAAATAAATATTTGGCTTATCATATATATATATATGTATGTATGTATGTATGTATGTATGTATGTATTTACCACTTATTAACCATTGTTCATTAGTGATATTGGTATATTGTTACTTTAATTTCTCTTAAACATAAACATTCGTATACTTTCGTGTACAAAGTCTTATCAAGTTTACCTGGTTAACATTATCCATAATCCAATCTTTATGTACAAATAAAGAGAACAAGCACTATTCTAACAAGACAGAGTTACAGAGCATTAGGTTGGATCAAATTGTAGAAATTAGACACAATGCAAGAAAGGAACACCAATGTACATGGTTCAACCCAACTTGTGGCTACGTCCACCAAAATTGCTAATCTTTTTATTATTTTCAATGAGGAAGGTTACAATTTTGCAACTCAATGCAACTTACTTTCTTTTCCTCTAAATCTCTTTACAAAGAACAATTCCAGGACTTATCGTAAGCCTTGCCTTTTTAATTATGGACTAATAATACACATTATTTTCTCTTAAACTATCCAACTAAAGATTATAAAATTATACATTTACATATTTACTAGGCTTCTTGTACGTCTTAACTAGAATAAATAAGCTTAATAAATCTATTTAGATTCTTGATGATTAAAAGGTCACCTTCTTAGTTCTTTAAGGAAGTATATAACTAACTAGACTTTTCTCCCATCAATCTTAAGATAGAGTTCGAGTTTGATTCTTACTTATAAACACAACTCTTCATTAATATTAAATATTAAATTTAACTTTTATTATCCTACTAAAAGTTAAACATTGTGTTAACTCCTTAAGTAAGTTAAACATTGTGTTAACTCCTTAAGTAAGTTATACTTTCACTTCTGTAACAATAATTACTTACATAGATTAACATACTATTCCTTGTTTTTAGGCTCTATTTTAAAACAACGCCCATTCAAGTCACATTAACTAAAATCATTATATATATAATATAAATTAACTTCACCTCTCTTTCGGTTAAGGATTTAGAGAGTATTTTACCCACATAAAACTCATCTCTACATAGATTAAGTCGTAATTACATAAATACAACAGAGATATGTTAACTTTGGACGGCTGATCGACACTTTCTTCTATATTTAACCAAGAATGTGCGTGCAAGAAATAAAGACATGGCTCTTAACCAAGAGTCTGAGTTGCGATTCAAAATAGAGTGAGAATAGATAACATAAGTCACTAGCCTTTCTCAGCAAGAGTCCAAGTCGGGTTTACACTATACTTATAAATGTGTTGGTCTTGTATTAAGATTTACACTACACGATTATTAAATAAATTTGACATTGTTTTCTCATACTTGACTTTGCAACTGTGAGTAAAGGTCGAGCTAGAAGGTTTAGATATTAAGCAGCAGTGAGTGGTTCTCACCGAGGGGCGAATCCACAAACTTGACAACAAATAAAACACATATGAACAATATAAGCGCTAGTTCTCACCTCTAAGAGGGAAAGCTTTCCATAATTTACTGTCTATATAAATAAAAGATTGAGTTATTTCTTGTAAATAAGAACTATCTCTTACCCAAAAAGGTTTTCCATGCAGGAGAACTGGGATGGGTTCTTTTTCCAGAAGTTTTCCTTTTATCTAAACAAACAAATACATAAGAAGGAAATAACTTATAGATCCAAACATAGCTCCTCCAATAGAAAATAGATTACTCTCTCTTCTCTATGAACATCAATAATGGGCTAGATAGGTCTAATCCCTTCACTCAAATCCTACACATCAATCATCACTAGCTACATCTTCTCCTTGTCGGTGTGAACCATAAAATCACTATCCACAATCATTCTCTATCTTACTTCAAGTCAAGGAAACATATTGCAGGATTTTCCTCCTTCTAGAATTTCCATCCCCCTTCTCTTTTGTGATGTTCGTCTTGCCCTCTCTTTTTATGTCCAACGCCCTTCCATAAACTAAAAGTTATTTTTACCAAAACCATTAGGGTTTTTCTCTAATAGAATTAACTTGAACAATCGTTTACTTATCGATAATTTAGAGCAACCACTATAAGATAATCACTTTATTTTATATATGTATTTAATAGATCATCTTGTTTGAAGATTGTTGAGATTTTAAGATATTGCATAATATGGGTTAGGATTACTAATTAATATTTTCAATAATAAGCAGATATTGCCCTTAGCTAATTTTAGGAATAATACAAAGGTCTCTTGGCACTCTTTCTGAATCTCTTATGGTAATATTACTTAGCAACATAATTTAATATTAATAACACTTATAGTGATTTTACAGAATTCCAGCTTCTCATCGAGAAATTACACATTAACATTTACCTTGTGTTTTTCGATACAGGAAAATAAGAGTAGAAAAGGGGATGTTACATCCTCCACCCCTTAAAAGTACATCATCCTCGGTGTTGGTATCTTGCAAGCTTTGTCTTTATTATACATTGTCCTTGTAGATATCAAGCTTTGCTTGTTTTGAATTTTCTTCGGTATGTCTTTAATGCTTTTGTCTTCCATAACTTTGTGACTTACACATGCAATTCTAGGTCCTTCCAAAAATTTTAGCATACAAAAACATATGTTAATCATTATAATAATATAATCTTCATGGTTAAAAATAGAATCATCCTTGCATTAGTATCTCGTGGCACTTAACTTTTCCATTTTCAATCTTTATATCCACATCTTTGGTATGGTGGTACTTCTTCTCAAGTACCTTTAATCCCTCCACTTCGCTTTGCAACATAAATATTCATATCAAACTAACATAACATGTGTATAAGCATAATTTCTTAACATATTATGAAACATATACTAAATAAAGCATTACCAATGCACATAATAAGAATATTTTCATCACATTTGTCACAAGAGGATTCACCTCATACATAATTTGCACTAATATTTTCATCATATCATGATGCATAAAATACCAAAGATAACATTCACACACGTACCTAATGTATGACATTAATGGTCCAAGTATTTCTTGGCTGAAATCTTCTTTCAGTAGTTCTAGCATGCATATATACATAGGGTCATATCCTCACAATACCACAAGTTCACGTGCATGTCTCCTCAACCTGTATATATAATATTCATCCGATATAAGGATGATATCTTTCATTGACTTTTTACAGCTCTTAGGCGTATCTCCTACATAGATCTCGGAATTTCTCAAGGCCTAGAAGCCCACATATCTTAGAACCTAAAAGCTTAACATCGCAAAAGCTTTCACTACAGAACTTAACACCTTACATGGGTTCTCTCTTGCGGTTCTGTTTAAGATCCTAATAACTCCTCTAGGTACACACTAGTAGCCTTTTTACTAGGACTTTAATATCATAGAGTGCTCAACAGAGCCTAACACCTCACAAGAGTGCTCACTAAAAAATTTGTACTAACTTATCAATAATTTTAGAGCCTAAACAATTTAGGTGCTACAAATCCAACACGTTCAACAACAAACTCAATTTCTCTTGCTTAATCACATAGTTTAAATATCCAATTTTCTTCTTTCTTTCCATTAGTTAGTTAATTCTATATGTCCTATTTTAAATAGTCTTGTTTAGTGTATAAAATTTTCTTAGAAATTTAACAGCCTTATAATCCAAGCCGCTCCCCCGTGGTCAACTCAAAAAAGTTAACAAACACATTAACATTTTGCATAACTTGATACTTCTAGCATATATGCAAGTATGCACCAATATGAAACAAATTGTAGGCTTTTTGGCCTTCTAGAATTGCCATCCCCCTTCTCTTTTGTGATGTTAGGATTGCCCTCTCTTTTTATGTCCAACCCCCTTCCATAAACTAAAAGTTATTTTTACCAAAACCGTTAGGGTTTCTTTCTAATAGAATTAACTTGAACAACGGTTTGCTTATGGATAATTTAGAACAATTGCTTCAATATAATCTCTTTATTATATATATATGTGTGTGTGTGTGTGTGTGTGTGTGTTTAATAGATCATCTTATTTGAAGATTGTTAAGATATTTAATAGATGGCATGATATGGGTTAGGATTACTAACTATTATTTTCAATAATAAGCATATATTGCTTTTAGCTAATATGAATAATACCGAAGTTTTTTGGCACTTTTTTTAAATCTAAGATGGTAATATTATCTAGCAACATAATTTAATATTAATAACATTTATAGTGATTTTACCGACTTTGAGCTTCTCGTCCTAAAGTTACACACTAACATTTAGCTTGTGTTTTTGGTATCTAATAATATTACCAAATTTTAATAATTAAATTTTGATTTATATATACTAGACCATACCAAAATATATAGTATCTACTATCATATATATAATTGGCATTTTATAATATTACCCAATTTTAATAAATAAATTTTGATTCATTTAATAAAATAATAAAAAATAATGAGATTTTATAATATTACCCAACTTTAATAAATAAATTTTAAATTACATATAAAAAATATTAAAATAATAAAAAATGATAAAACATTTAAACTAATAAAAAAAAGCTAAATTATATAAGTTAAGAAAAAAAATACTGAAACATATATATTAATCAAGTATACTTGTTGTCCATAATTTTACAAATTTCTTACCATCTTTTTGGCATACTATGATATATGGAAAGCATATAGATGACATCTTATACCATCTTTTTAGCATGTTATGATATATAGAAATAATATAGATGGCATCTTATAAACAACGATAAAATAAAAGATAGCATCTTAAAATATAATCAAACTTTGATAAATAAATTTTGATTATATATAAAAATGTTAATAAAATAGAAAACACAGAAACATATAAATTAATAAAGTAAAGTAAAAAATGTTAGCCTCGCATTTTGTAATATTAGTAAATTTTAATAAATAAGTTTTGATTTATATATAAAGAAAGCTAAAATAATAGAGAATGCATAAACATATAAAATCCATGAAGGTCACCCAGGGTTCGTTCATTATACCTGGTGTGATTATATCTCTATCGCTAATATGGTTGATTGCCCTTCTTAGTTCCACTATTATAGCCAATAAAAACATGAGGGATATCATCTGCCAAAAACTTCCCAAAAGCATAAGGGATACTGTGAGGCAAGGGAACTGATGGATTTGGTTGCGGAGTCTGATCCATAGCTTGAAGAGTAAAGCTGCAGACATTTTATTCCAAACCTTGCAACAACCAAGTGCAGAGAACACTCATGCTGATCATCCGGCTACTACAACTATTGAACAAGCAACTGCAACAATCAAGAAGCTCGCGAATGAAAGTGAACAAAAAGCTAAGGTGATTGGAGATGGACAAGACACTCTGGATTGGAAGAAGGTAGCTACCGGGAATGCTTTATATAAATTGTGCAAAAGTATAGACTACGCTAGTCGATCAAGCGAAGTTGGGGAACTGATAAATGAGTTACAAAGCGCATTAGCAGGAGTTATTGGTGCTTGCCGCATTAATGGACAACTGCATCCAATGGGCACAAGATTTATAGGAAATGAAGTTGCTGACAGGAATTTACATAGCCGAGAAATGCAAGGGACTGATGGAAAAGCTGGAGTGGGTTGACATCTTTGCAACCCCCAGAGAACCAACCATGGCATGTCAGCCTTAACTACAATATTATGTGTCAATACTGTTGTAACATTTTTGTATAGCCATTCCTTACATTTATTTAAGTTTTTCACTATTCTAATGATAAAAATATATTTTAGTAAACTAATAGACCCACCACCCTTAATGATGTGTAAATATCACTCCATATATGTGAAAGGGACAACCGACCGTTTCTTTACTAATGAGTACACATAGAATGGATGACCTACCTTCCCTACTTTACTGAGTATACGTAGAAGGGGACACATAGAAGGATAATCACATAGAAGGATTGGTCGATACTTCCATCGATATAAAAAATCTTCATTAACATAGCTCACTACAACAAAAACTGGATTTAGCGCCGAATTTTAGTGTAATTTTTTTCCAATTGTGGTGAACAATCCGGCGCTAAACCTGGCGCTATTGTACATTTTCATAAAACGCCGTCTATTGCATCTTTTTTTCCATCCTTTTTAACATCCATTTTTGCGTCCATTTTTGCGCCCAATTTTTTGCATCTAATGTTATGCCTTTATTTGCACCCAATTTTTCAACTTCTATTGCATCTCTTTTTGCGTCCTTTGTTACATCCTTGTTTGCACCCAGTTTCATGCTCATTTTTGCATCCAATTTTGCGTCTTATTTTGCTCCTAATTTTTCATCGAATCTTGCACCCAATTTTGCACCATGTTTTACATAAAATTATGTGTCCAATTCTGCATCTAGGTTTGCATCCAATTTTAGGCCCAATATTGCGTCTAGTTTTGCATCCAAATTTACTTATAATGTTGCATCCCCATTTGCATCTAATTTTGTATCTTGTTTTACATCTTTTTTTGTATCCATGTTTGTGCCAAACGTTCCATCTCGTTTTATGTCATATTTTGCATCTAGGTTTGCACCTAGTGTTGCATCCCGGTTGATGTCTTTTTTTGCACCTATGTTTGAGCCCAATTTTGCACCCAGTGTTGCACCTAGTGTTGTGCCTAGTTTTGCGCCCATGTTTGTATCTAATATTGTATCTAGTTGTGTGTCCAATGTTGCATCCCATCTTGCATTCAATATTAAGTCTAGTTTTACATCCAATGTTTTTTCTCGTCTTGCATCTAAAATTGTGTCTCATTTTAAGTTTTTGTTTGCGCTAAATGTTGCTTTCAGTTTTGCACCTGGTGTTACGCCCAGTTTTGTGTCCATCGATACACCATATTTTGTGCTCAATTTAATGCCCAATTTTACGTCTAGTTAAGAATCCACTTTTTCATCTATTGTTGCGTCTAGTTTTGGACCTATTATTACATCTAGTTTTGAGTCATTAATTGTGTCTAGTGTTGAGTCTCTTTTTTCATCCAATTTTGCGTTTAGCGTGACATCCATTTTTGTGTCCACATTTGCGTCTGACATAAGGTCGTATTTTGTGTCCACTTTTGTGTTTGGTGTGACGTCCACTTTTACATCATGTTTTGCATTTAGTATTGCATCTAATATTGCATCCATCTTGCACTACTACATTTTTTACCTTTAGAAATACATTGCAATATCATTAGGGCATGGAGGAATTGAACCACCAATCACCTGCTTGTAAAGCAGGTGCTCTTCCATTGAGCTAGCACCCTTTAAGAATCAGGAAGAGGAGCAATATTAACACATAGATTTCATCATTTGTAATTCTAATAAAAGACAATAAGATCCAAAGACAAACATGCTTAAAATCCAATTTATTTTTCCAAACACACTAATAAGCAAAAAAATATGTTGTGCTCAGGCAACAAAATATCCTAAACAATTACACAATATATTAAAGTGGTCTGCAAAAGGGTCTTATAGAACAACATAATGTATCGATGCATACCTAATAACCTAAACTTGATATGGACAAAGAATAAGGGATGTGTTTAAGAAATAGTTGTAGCATCCAACTGAGGATGTGTGTGTTGCTACATAAATGTTGTTATTCATTGATGGTGTGATTTTGTTCAGCAGGGAACGGTTAAGAGAAGAACTCATGAATGGTTACTAAAATAATACACCTACAACACATATTTCATTAAATTTGTAATTATTTAATGGATCTAGAATTTAGAACTTCCGCTAGATTGAGTTCTTTCAAGACGAGGAAAGTCATAGACTTTGAATC
>LPNX010789996.1:0-13726 GCA_001517045.1 Pseudotsuga menziesii | reverse complement strand
CTTGTTGAATACCATGAACCATCTCTTCCTCTAGTTTTCTCTCCATGGCTGGTAATTACACCAATCCATGCAAATTTGCCTCTTCCTCACATCTGGAGGTTGTCATGTTCCAGGATCTGTAAATTTTCTCCACAGTTCGGATTTTGTGATATTCAGGCTTTTAATATACTCTTTGGATATACCAGTGCTATAATGCTCTCTCATACGACCCCTATATTCGCTCAAACTAGTTATCTCACTATGGGCAATGTTGATAGATTCTATAATGTTTTGTATTGATGTGGTGAGGGCAACCCGAGAGGGTTCCCTCGTGTTCTTCAATTCAACACTCAAAATTATTAATTGGTTTAAACCTTCGTGTAATTCATCTTTGGGGTTTTCTTCTTCGTTTAATTTGAGTTTTTCTTCATTTAATTCGGGGTTTGGGTCCTTTGTTTGGTTTGTTTCATTCATTTCTTCGGATGGTTCATTGGTATTGGTCATTGTGGTTAGGTAATTTGTACCTCTTGTATCAAATTTTGTCCATTTCAATTGATTTTCAATTTCTTTTTGATTTTGTATTGTATTTTAAAAACAATAAAAACAACGAAATAAACAAAAAAAAATTGCATTCCTACTCTATTTACCTTACTCCAGCATCGTTTTACTTGATTTGCACTAGTTGGTTGGGCTCCTTAGGGGTTGAATTCGTCTCCTTGGGGTCGTTGGATCCTCCTTACGCGCACGCAGGTTGCAAAAACAATATGCACTAGTTTTTTTTAATACACAGGGATGCACGCGCATCCCTATTTTCTATCGTGCCCAACACACGCGCGGGTGTCCACATGCGTGTGTGCACGCTCTTATTGCCCACGGTGGCAATCCACCATGGAGATTCGTTAGTTCGAAGCAGAAGCGCATGCGCACATCTACGAGATACGTGCACGTTGTTGATTTAGCTCGCTTGCACGCTCCCATTGCATCATAATTGGGTAAGAGCTTCGTGCGGACACCTTTATGGTCTCCCATATTATTGATTTTGTGATTTTGTGCTTGTACAAGAAGAGCCTAGTCATAGCTAGGCTCTCCATAGGGCAAAGACCTACTTATATACTAAATCAATATTATTTTTTTATTAATTTTTATTTTTACAAATTAATTTCAATCCAAAATTATTTTAATATTTTGAATTTTTTGTAGTAACCAAAATAATAAATTAATAATAAAAATAATCAAAATATTATAAATTTATAAATTATAATAAAAATATAAAAAATTTGTAAATTATAGTAACCAAAATAGGAAATTAATAATAATATCAAAATATGAATACCAAGGGCAGCTCCGGGCTCTCTAAACATGAACTTTTTCATTTTTCCCAATGTTTGTGGCTGGAATTTGGTTTTATTATTATTTTTATTGAATTCAAGTTTTTATGTAATTCAAAATTGTTTTTAGTATTTGAATTCGTCTCCTTGGGTTCATTGGATCCTCCTTACGTGCATGCAGGTTGCAAAAACAATATGCACTGGTTTTTTTTAATACACAGGGAACGTGCGTCCGTGTTTACTATCGCACCCAACACACGCGCGCACGTCCTCATGCATGCATGCACACTCTTATTTCCCACGCTAGCAATCCGGCATGGAGATTCGTTAGTCCGAAGCAGAAGCCCGTGCGTACATCTACGAGATAGGTGCACGTTGTTGATTCACGGCACTTGCGCGCTCCCATTGCATCATAATTGGGTAAGAGCTTCGTGCGGACACCTTTATGGTCTCCTATATTATTGATTTTGTGATTTTGTGCTTGTACATGAAGAGCCTAGTCATAGCTAGGTTCTCCATAGGGCAAATACCTACTTATATACTAAATCAATATTATTTTTTTATTAATTTTTATTTTTACAAAGTAATTTCAATCCAAAATTATTTCAATATTTTGAATTTTTTATTGCACCGAGAGGAGCTCTACAGCCGAGTATGGGGGAGATCTTGTAACGTTATTTTTATTAATAAAAAATAATTTTTTAAATTATAGGCCAAAATAAATGTCTACCATAAAAAATACCTTATATGAGGGAGATGTTGTAATCTTCCTACCTAACAAAACAATAAAAAAGTAAAAATTTAATTATCCTTAAAAATATATGGTTGAGGAAAAAAACACAATATGGAGGAGATGTTGTAATGTTTTTACTTAACAAAATAATAAAAAATGTTGGCCTTGCACATGGTTTTAAAACCATAAGCCATGTGCATTGTTTTAAAACCTTGCACATGGTTTATGGTTTTAAAACCATGTGTAGGGCATCCTAAACAACCCATAGATTTATTGTATATGGTTTAGGAGGGCTTTGCAAATGGTTTTAGTACCTTGTGCAAGGGCTCCTAAACAACCCATGGTTATAGGAGGGCCTTGCATATGGTTTTAAAACCATGTATGGGAAATGTTGTAATGTTAGTTCATAACAAAATAAAAAATATTATATGTGGACCATAAATAATATTAAATATTAATAATAAAATATTAAATAAAAAGTTTTCTCTTTTGGTTTGAATCAAATCAATGGATATCTACGAAGAGATTTGATCTCTCTCTGCGCTCGATAGAGCCTAGGATTTGGATCTACGGTGGTACTAACCAAAATAATAAATTAATAATCAAAATATTAAAAATTTGCAAATTATAATAAAAATATCAAAAATTTGTAAATTATAGTAAATTAATAATAATATCAAAATATGAATACCAACGGGAGCTCCTAGCTGTCTAAACATGAACTTATCATTTTTAATGCACCTCAGTCGTGAATATTTAATAATTGTTATTCTGAAAATTGGAAAAAAAACATTATTGAAATAAACAAAAAAAACGGTTTCAAAAAATAGCCTATTTAGACAATACCATACCAAAACCCATATATGCAAATTCACTCAAACTTTTAGGATACCCAAGTCATGAAAATTTAATAATTGTTATTCTGAAAATCGGCCCAAAAAAGCATTATTGAAAAAAACAAAAACACGGTTTAAAAAAATCGCCTATTTAGACTACACCATACCAAAACCGACCATTGGACCAATAACAAAAGCCTTATGGGAATAATGAACTTTGTAATCGTGGAACTTTCATGTTGACTCCGTTTTGTATAACTTGAAAGGATGGCATTCAATTAAAATTTGCTGGGTAACGAGGGTTTCTTACAGAAGCGTTTCAAATTTAACAAACAATTATCATTATTATACTTGCCTTTTATCATTACACAATTAATGTAAATGTGAAACAGCAGCTTGCGGGATAGTGGGCCGTATTTAAAATAAAATGAAGATGTAAGATCATATTATCAACTCCCAATTTAAATACAGATTTTTTGCATTCAGGCCTATGTGTTCAAGAGTTAGCTTGAAGATTAAGAAGTCCATACACAATAGAACTCAACCTCAATTTGTCTGTAATGGCTGGGAGAGAAATTTAGTGGCGTCTGCATGCATAGGTCCGTTAGGTTCTTTAAAGAAATCCGTGACCCGAATTCGTAAAAGATATTATCGACTAACTCGACGCACACCTCAGGAAGCTGCGGAAGCTATGAAAGCTATATTAGCCGCAAAAGCTAAAAATTCTCGAGCAGGAAGTGAAGTCTCCCGAGTCGGGCGTAAACCATAATTATAAATTATAATTTTTTGGATTTTTGCATTTCACAACTAAAATTCCAAAAAAGACAGAAGTTGATTATTTATATGGTGACTTATGTCGAGTCACCACTAAAAAAAGAATGAGTCAAAAACCATGGACAAATACCATGCATAATAAAATACCATGGGTCAAATAAAATCTTAAACCATCCTATAAATACATACTTTGTGATGTTCTCTCCACAACAACTTTTTGTTCATCCATTACATGTGGTTACTTTTCACTTGTCATTGGTGCTCCATTTCTGCCATATCATTCACACGGTGTACGTTGAGCTATCTTCATATAACCAGTGAGAACCAGACTGTGGATACCACTGAGAACCAGACAGTGGAGCCAGTGGACCATTTCTTCTGAGGGCCGCCCATTTACTCAAAGATATTTTGTGTTATTGTTTTACAAATTAGTATTATTATTGTTATTGCAAGTGAAAGTTGAGGAATCCTTAGCCCAATGAACTCTGCCCACTTTACTCAAATGTATTTTGTGTTGTTGTTTTGTATTAGTATTATTGTTGTTATTGTTATCATTTGTTATTGCAAGTCCAAGTTGAGGAAGCTGTGGAAGTGGTAGGAAAAAAGACAGAAAATTTAGTGGAGTCCACATGCATAGGCCGGGTAGGTTCTCTAAAGACATCCGTGACCCCGGAGGAACTGGTAAAAGATATTCTGGAGGAACTCGAAACACACCTTCTCAGGCTGTGGAAGCTGCAGAAGCTATGAAAGCTATATTGGCCTCAAAAGCTATAAATCCTGCAGTTGCTTCAAGAGCAGTAAGTGAAGTCTCTGCTAATGGTTACTTGACTTCAAGTAACGAGATGAAAGACAAAATCATAAAGGAAAAGAAATATGTTAAAGGGACAGGATTTTTACATTAGGTTGTAGCTGGCCGTGCTGTTTTGAGCCTGCCAACCAGCCATTCTAGTGGCACCATTCCAGATCTAGGCTTATTAGATAAGGCTGTAGCTGGCCGTGCTGTTTTGGACCTGCCAACCAACCACTCTAATTGCACCATTCCAGATCTCTATCAGCCATATCCAGGCTTATTAAATGAGGATGTAGCTGGCCGTGTTGTTTGAACCTGCCAACCAACCACTCTAATGGCACCATTCCAGATAAAGATCTGGAATGGTGCCACTAGAACGGTTGGTTAGCAGGTACAAAACAACAGGCCACCTACAATCTCACATAATAAGCCTGGATATGGTTGATAGAGATTTGGAATGGTGCCACTAGAGTGGTTGGTTGGGAGGTTCAAAACAACACTGCCAGCTACATCCTCATTTAATAAGCCTGGATATGGCTGATAGAGATCTGGAAAGGTGCCACCAGACTCGTTGGTTGGCAGGTTCAAAACATCACGGCCAGCTACAACCTCGTCTAATAAGCCTGGATATGGCTGACATAGATCTGGAATGGTGCCACTCGAGTGGTTGGTTGGCTGGTTCAAAACAGCACAGCCAGCTACAACCTCATGTAATAATCCTGTCCCTGTAACATATTCCTTTTCCTTTTGTTTTATGATTTGGTCTTTCATCTCATTACTCGAATTCAAGTAACCGTTAGCAGAGACTTCACTTACTGCTATTGAAGCAACTGCAGGACTTTTATCTTTTGCGGCTTTCATAGCTTCTGTGGCTTCTTCAGCTTCCTTAGGTGTGTCTCGAGTTCCTCCAGGATATCTTTTACTAGTTACTCGGGGGTCACAAATTTCTTTAGTGAACCTAGCCGACTTATGCACGCGGACCCCAATAAATTTCCTGTGTTTTTCCCTTTTCTGCTTTAGTTTTTCCAGTCCCTTCTTGTATTCTTCAACAGAGAGCTTTCCTTTTTCTCCCCCACCCAATACAGACGAATTGGAGATTGAGTTCTCTGTTGCGCCAATTATAGACTGGACATTGGAGCAACTAGGGCTCTATAGTTTAACCATTGTAATGGTTTGTAGGAATCCTGCGAGAATACTACGATGTTAATGATAATTGAGATAAATACCCTTTAAAATTTAACCTTTAAACTTTGATAATTATCCTACGGTTGAAAATATGTGTATGAACTTCTTAATCTTCAAGCTAACAGGCCTGGTTGCACAAAATCTGTATTTAAATTGGGAGTTGAGTTGTGTGTGACGCCAAGTCGACATTGGAGCAAATAGCGTTCTCTGCTTTCACCATTGTAATGGTTTGTTGGAATCCTGCGAAAAGATAACAATGTAGATAAATATTCTTTAAACTTTAACTTTTAAACTTTGATAAATATCCTAAATTGAATGGGCATAAATCACAATAAATGGTCAAGTTTCCTTTTATTTACAGGGAATGAATAATAATGTTTTGGACCATTTTTGGTGGAATTTTAGTTGTGAAAGTCAAAATAAAAGAAATAATAATGAAGTAATGATATATATCTATGGTTTAGACCATACAAAACTAAGTAAACAATTTGTATTCTTCTTGTATTCTTCATCAGAATACAATGATATATAATTATGGTTTAGACCATACAAAACTAAGTAAACAATTTGTATTCTTCTTGTATTCTTCATCAGAATACAATGATATATAATTATGGTTTAGACCATACAAAACTAAGTAAACAATTTGTTTGCATTTTTCCTAGTCTCTTCTTGTATTCTTCATCAGAAAGCTTTTATTTTTCTCTTCATTTTTCTCTTCTACACCCATTACAGGCAAATTGGAGCTTGAGTTCTCTTTGAGGCAAATTATAGACTGGACATTGGAGGAACTAGGGTTCTCTCCTTTCAGCATTGTAATGGTTTGTTGAATCCTACAAAAAGATAAATATTCTTTAATCCTTTAACAATGTAGATAAATATTCTTTAAACTTTGATAAATATCCTACGTTGAAAATCTGTGTATGAACTTCTTAATCTTCAAGCTAACAGGCGTGAATGCAGAAAATCTGTATTTAAATTGGGAGTTGATAATATGATCTTACATCTTCATTCTATTTTAAATACGGTCCACTATCCCAAGCTGTTTCACATATAACTATGCAACATGCCATTACGTTGTTTGATTTTTAATTCTGAATAATAATAAGCATAATAATAATGCCTGGTTTTGCACGATTTTATTTATTATTTTAGTTATAGTAATAAGTTTTTGAAAATTTTTAAATTCTAAAATGATTTCAAATTCAATATTAATTTTAATTTATTATTTTAGTTACTTAATTAGTTTTGTGAAAATCAAAATTCAAAATATTAAAATAATTTTAGATTGAAATTAATTTATTATATTAGTTTTATAAAAACAAATTCAAATTAATGAAATAATTTTTGATTGAAATTAATTTGTAAAATAAAAATTAAAGAAATATTCATTATTTATTTGTTTGTTATATATATATTATTTATTTGTTTGTTATATATATATTAAAAACAAAATTAAAATATATGTAATCAAATATCATTAAAATATTAATGTAATTGTTTAAAATATTATAATGGATTATGTCATAATCATCTATAAAAATTAAAATATTAATTTATATATTTTTTATTAAAACTAAAATAAGAGATACTTTAAATAACATTAAATCTTTTATTTTTGACATTATCTATATTTTGCAAAGTGTCATTTTAGTCAATGTCTCAATTATTTAAAGAAAATATGGTTAAACTTAAATATGTCAAATGAACATAAATATTAAATTGAAATAAACTTATAAAATTACTACAAGAACAACTAATGTATCAGCAAGAATTTTTAGAAGAGAGACATTAACTAATGTATCTCCATTGAATATGTTAGAAGATTATTAGATTCATTGAAATACTACATGGGTCCAAAGAAGTAGAAAGGCATATAGAGTATCTTGTGCTTGTGTGGCAAAACATATATTGGAGAAACATGCAAGGCGATTTAGGTAAGGCTTAAGGAGAACAACTTGGACACAATATATAATCATCATAATAGGTATTTCTTAGAAGAACATGCTCACAATTCAAGCCATCATATTCATATGGAAGATGCCAAGCTAGTTGAAAACAAATACCATTATATAAGAAGACAGATTTGTGAAGAAAATCAAATAGAAAAGTTTCCTATCAATTTATCAATTTAAATACAAGCAATGGCCTAAAAATTGAGTGAGTGTTAGTGTCACATTATTCATTTTATTAAGAGATGTAACAATAATATGACCAAGTCATCCACCTCCCAAAGTAATAATAATATGAGTATATAGACCACCCCCAAGAAGATTTTGAGGCACATAATCAACTACAAATTCAAATTTGATGCCATTCTTCACCATAATTTGAGGAACCTTTCTCGTAATGATGAGCTCAACTATGAGGTTGATATGTCAACTAATAAAGCCCTAACACAATGATCCTTTTAATCTTTTTGAAATATGACCTATGTATTCATCATGAACAATATAAAATTATTAGAACGTTAGTTAGTTAAGGAATTTGAAATTATTTTTTGTGTATATGGATAAAGTCAAAGAAAAATAAATATGCAAATTATGTTAGGTTAGTTCAAGTGAAATGTTATGAGGTTTGTAGGATAAGATTAGAAGCATATTCTCTATAATAAGTTTGTGGTGCAACTTTTGGTGAGTTGAATGAGTTTATTTCTCATTGATGTAAACATAGAGTTTGTTGGTGAGTTGAATGAGTACATGGAGAGTCAAATGATGTTTGCCATTGATGTAAACATAGAGTTTGTTGGTGAGTTGAATGAGTACATGGAGAGTCAAATGATGTTTGCCATTGATGTAAACATACATTTATATAAACATATTGCTTTAATAAAGAATTCCTAAGGTATGATAAGCTGTCAAATTTATGATTTCAAAGTTCTAAGCTATCAAACTTATAAATATATGACAAACTTAAAAAGAAAGAATAAGAAAGTGATAAAGAGGAAACTAAATCAATAAACAATAAAAATCCGACTCCTTCTACTTTGTTACAAGGTTAAACTCCATCTAAAACTCCAAGTAAAAGGATACAATGAAATCATCGTGAAGATCAAATGATTGGTGATATAAATGCAGGTGTTGAGACAAGAAGAAAAAGGAAAGAATCTGTTACAAATAAAGAACATGTATCATTTACTTTCTTTATTTGAACCTAGAATGTTGAATAAGCAATTAATGATGAACATAAGGGTAAAAGCCATAAGGGTAACTTGTAAGTGTTATGCTCACATAGAAGGCATAGATTATGGTGAAACTTATGCTCATGTTGCAAGGATGGAGGAAATTAGATTAATTATAGCTTATGCTTGTTCTAAATGAATTAAAGTTTATCAAATGGATGTCAAGCCTTCTTTATTAAATGGAAAATTAGAAGAAGAGGTTTACATGGAACAAACAGAACGATTTCAGCTATCCGAAGCAGAAAATCATGTTTACATGTTAAAGAAATCCCTCTATGGGATAGAGCACGCTCCACGAGCTTGGTATTATAGGATTGATAAATATCTAAGGCAACAAGGATACAGAAAATGAAATACGGACAATAATCTCTACATTAAAGAAGAACATGATAGCTTGATTATTGTTGAAATATATGTAGATGATATTATATTTGGGAGTGATAATGATCAGCTTAGGAAACAATTTGCACAAAGCATGCAGAATGAGTTTGAAATGTCTATGCTCGGTGAATTAAATTTTTTCTTGGGCCTCCAAATATCAAAATCCGATAAAGGCATTTTTATCTCTCAACCCCAATACATAAATGAAATGCTAAAGCACTTTCAAATGTATGATTGTAAACTAGTAGGAACTCCCATGGTTACTAGATGCAAGTTAAGAAACATAGATGACTCTAAGAATGTTGTGAAGAAAATATATAGATCTATGATGGTAGTGTTTTATATGTAACAACTACAAGGGTGGATGCTATGAATGCAGTATGTCAGGATGTTCAGTTTCAAGCCTCTCCCAATTCTTCTCATTTATAAGTCAAAACCTAATCTATAACTTCAATCAAAATAAGCAAAAATTAAGTTACGGCTATAAGTATCAGCCTTAAGTTTTTATTTTTAAACCCTTACAAAGTACTCAAACAGAGTATAAACTTCATTACATTCAAGAAGGGTAAAACCATAACTTTTTACACAAAGTGTAATGTAAAACATATGTTAAACCAAACAAGTCTACTCATAGCACTATCATTACAAAAACTACAAACTTCAACCCGGCCGTAAAAGCCAAACTTCAACTAAGTACAGTGCTCAGATAAACCGAGTCTACCTTAGCGAGGGTTTGATTCTAAGTATTGTAATGACAGCATGTAGAAACATTAATACAACAACATAACTTGTGGTAAGTCGAGGGAGGTTTTTCCAAAACCTTGGGTGAGCCCATCGACTACCCTAACACTCGTAGAGTTAAAAATCCATCATTTGGACCATGGGGCTTACTCGAAAGCGAGCCATGAGCCACGACCTTTGTAGGGGACTGTTTATTCCTCATTATACAAGCTTTACAACACTGAGCACCTGCAAGCAAGGTAAAAAACCACTATCAGTTAAATATACCAATTCAAACCACAGTAACAACAAAGTAAATTTTGGCAACGAAGTAATTGAACTCAAAGTATTATTTATCTGTTAGAAGAGAACGATGGGAAGCCTCAAGAAAGCACTGTCACCTACACACTGTGAAAATGAAGACCCAAACAGGCCATAAGATAGAGACCTCACACATTGGCAAGCCACTAGAACAAAAGAAGGTAACTGAAGCAGACACCAAACCATGAAGACAACGAATGGGAGATTACATAGGCAGCAAGCCAAGGGTAATGAAAATCCCCACTAGTTGTAGTGTGAGAACCCAACCATCGACAAGGGAATTCAAAACCACACAGCGATGACCATTGCATCATTACATCAAGGCACAAGAAAACCAGAATGAGGAGGAAGGACGGCTGCCATGGAAGACAAGCAAAGCAACCCTAGAACTAGCGAAAACTTTGGGATGATAATGGTTAGGTTTCGGCAGAATTTTATATCTCACATGCATGGATAGGAAATGACCACGTAGCAAACAAATCAAACCATGCAAAGAGGGTCATGTTCTATAGTGCCTCCGTAAAACAAGAATCCAATTATTTGATCATTGGAGTGTGGAGTAACACTATAATGTTAACCAATAATTCACTATCCAAATCATTAATCATTTGCACATTATCGTATGTTAGTATAATGACAAGATTATCAACATGAGGGTTATGTTGACCTAGTGTTTGGTGACACTTAAACCTTTGTTAAAGCCCGATAATCACTCTTGCAAAGACTCATTTCCACTACAATCCTCATGTTATTATTTTTTATAATATCCCATTTGCATTTTGAATGGTTGCATTTTTCTCCTCTAAGCATTGATTTATTTATTTGATAGAAATCAAATAATTCATGTATTATTTATAGATCAATGTTTTAGGTATTAACTATAGTTAAGAGATCGAATGTGTATATGGGAGAACTCATGTTAGAAATTAAAAAACTATAGTTTATACATAGTAAATCTTTTGTAATAACAATATTACAAGTCATAATTTTATAAATGGCATAGTGTAATAGTGCAAAGGATTATAAACTCTAGTTTAAAGGACGTTTATAATCACAAACTAATTATAGACTAAATGTCTATTGAACAAATAGATTATGTATATCTATAAGACTTACAATAACTAATAACTCAAATAGTATCAGAACTTTAAAGTAGGACAAAACTGAAGGTAAGAATATTATTATGAAATTCTATCACATAGTTCAAATGACAATACCTTGATGAATTTTAGGGTATGAATCAACTTGGTTCTTATTCTCATATTACTATGTCTAGTGGATAGTAAGGTAATTATAGAACTAAACATGATAACTAGAATAGGAATGACCCTATTGAATCCAGCAATTACTAGAACCATAGGGTTCAACATGGAAATAAAATACAGGTAACCATGATCACATGTAGAAAGGCATGATGATTTGCAGTTTGCATAATCAAAGTTATACTGTCCAAAAGACAATAGACTGCAAGTTATCTTGTAGAAGCAAAATGTGGTTCAATGATTACACAGACAAGATAATGTACTATTGCATAAATACTGACAATAACAATCATTATAACATTTACAATTACATAGACTAAAGTAAAAATACATTGTAACTGAGATTCTAATGCTTAGAGTCACAAACACAATTTACTGTCATTACTTACTTCCGAACATGTCTACTAGAAAAACTGAAGGAAGGTAATTGGTTTTACCTTACGAGAGTTGTCTAGAGTTTAGCAACTTAATTACTAAGCTTTTAAATTGCAAATAAAATATTGTTGACGCTTTAAAGATCTTCTATATATACTCGTTAGATCATACATGTAAACCTGTAAGAATTATTATTCATATGCATTAGCACGATTGCTAAGTAAGCCCCAAATTCAAAAGTAGATTCCACCTACTTGACATGAAAAGACTAATTAGAAAGCTGAAGTAAAACAACACGCAAGAAGACTAAATTCTGGCATGGATGCCCACAACGAGAAAAATGATGTGGCATTGGTCTCGTCGAGCTAGATGGATCCACCTGGCTACCACCTATATATGCTCTCCCTCGTCCACCACCAGTAGACCGTGCAGAAGTATGTTTGTCGGGGGCATCTTGCTCACTCTACGACGACATAGCCACAAATTTGGTATGCTTGAGAAGGTGTCATGTGGCATGTTTGACAAACGCATGGATCTCATCTAGCCCGCTACCTAACCTAGGGGGTTGAGGAGGCGGGTTTAGCTCTCTCCTAGGTGCAATAGGTCCTCTTAGTAGGTTCTGGTGGGTGTGAGGTCGATCTTGGGCTTAGACAAAACTGACATGCTCGAACTTAGTGATGTCGAAGTAGTTCACATGGAACCCTAACACAAAATCAGCCCATAGTTTCCTGAGAAAATATTGTGGGACCTCGACATTGTTGCATGGAGCCTTGTTGAATACCATGAACCATCTCTTTCTCTAGTTTTCTAGGACCATGGCTGGTAATTACACCAATCCATGAAAATTTGCCTCTTCCTCACATCTCGAGGTTGTCATGTTCTAGGATCTGTAAATTTGCTCCACAGTTGGGCTTTTGTGATATTCAGGCTTTTAATATACTCTTTGGATATACCAGTGTTATAATACTCTCTCATTCGACCCCTATATTCGCTCAAACTAGTTATCTCACTATGGGCAATGTTGATAGATTCTATAATGTTTTGTATTGATGTGGCGAGGGCAACCTCAGAGGGTTCCCTTGTGTTCTTCAATTCATCACTCAAAATTATTAATTGGTTTAAATCTTCGTGTAGTTCATCTTTGGGGTTTTCTTCTTCGTTTAATTTTAGGTTTTCTTCGTTTAATTCGGGGTTTGGGTCCTCTGTTTGGTTTGTTTCATTCATTTCTTCGGATGGTTCATTGGTATTGGTCATTGTGGTTAGGTAATTTTTACCTGTAGTATCAAATTTTGTCCATTTCAATTGATTTTCAAATTCTTTTTAATTTTGTATTGTATTTTAAAAACAATAAAAACAATGAAATAAACAAAGAAAAATTGCATTCCTACTCTATTTACCTTACTCCGGCATCATTTTAGGTGATTTGCACAAGTTGGTTGGGCTCCTTGGGGGTTGAATTCGTCTCCTTGGGGTCGTTGGATCCTCCTTACGCGCACATAGGTTGCAAAAAAAATACACACTGGTCTTTTTTAATACACAGGGATGCATGCGCATCCCTATTTGCTATCATGCCCAACACACGCGCGCGCGTCCACATGCGTGTGTGTGCGCTCTTATTGCCCAAGCTGGAAATCCACCATGGAGATTCGTCAGTCCGAAGGAGAAGCGCATGCGCACATCTACGAGATACGTGCATGTTGTTGATTTAGCTCGCTTGCGCGCTCCCATTGCATCATAATTGGGTAAGATCTTCGTGCGGACACCTTTATGGTCTCCCATATTATTGATTTTTGATTTTGTGCTTGTACAAGAAGAGCCTAGTCATAGCTAGGCTCTCCATAGGGAAAAGACCTACTTATAT
>LPNX010789983.1:0-46700 GCA_001517045.1 Pseudotsuga menziesii | reverse complement strand
GCAACGGACTCCACCAACCTCTACATTGGAGGTAACTCTAATAAAAATACCATTACATATTTCGTTATTGTCTTTTACTTCCTGTTATTTACTTTTACTGCCTTCGCTTAGCTTTTTACTTTCCAGTTTATTTTTTGTTTAATCGAACTGCTACTAAGGATTCCAGATTCCTTAGTAGGTGCTCATCAGCACAAGCTAGGGTGAAAACCCTAGCTACACCTGTTGTAATATCCCCAATTAGATTTATAGAGATATTAACTGAAATGAAAATATTTAAATAAAAAAATTGGGAACTAGGTGTTAGTTTTAAAAAACTACATGATTGACTAAATCAAGTCCAAACACAGCGAGACTTTTCCAAATTCACCCAAGCTCGAGGAATAGCTCTACAAAAGTTAACTACAAGCATGCAAAAAATATATTAGAGGCTTAAAAGCATGCAAGGATAGGAAATTGTAATCTAGGCACACCAAATCTAAACCCTTGTGTAATGATGGCAATAGGGGTTGCACTAGCTCAAGTATCATTCGTGCAACGTATTGAGACCATTTATGTTTTGAAATAAGCTACTTCTTAAGTCTGCTCCAATTCTACTTGGGTACACTAATGTATGAAAACTATATCCTTTGCATTAGCTTAACTTGACACTTCTTGAGGGAGATAGGAGGGGGAGATACTATGGAAATACATAGACTGGTTGAACACAAGAATTGTACCAACACTAGAACTGGAGCCAAAACCCTTAAAATACGTATTACATATATTGTTTGTTGGTTTATAAAAATTTAGTTTCGTATTGGTATATTTTGGGGATCAAATTTGACTAAGATGTTGATGTATTTGTAACTTCGGAATGTATTCACCTATATATCTTATATTGTACCCCGATGTTCCTATAGGGAGAGTCATTAATATAATAAATTAATTTAAAGTCATTGAGGTTAACCCTCCGTTGTAAGTCGGGGCAATAGTCACCACAATTGAGTTGAGGTTAACCCTCCTTGTTGATCGGGGGAAAAGTCACCACAGTTGTGGGGCACTAGGGTTATTAGACTCTCCTAGAGATGTCGGCCCTGGTAAGTAATTGTCAAGTTGGAAATTAGTATAAATAGAGAGCGAGCCTCTCTATTTGTTATATACACTCACTCAACTGGGGCGAATGAGTGAAAGAGGAAGTGATGGCACAAGTGAGAGAGATCAGCTATCGGAGATCATGTTTATGTTTTTGGGTTTTACTTTTGCTACTGGTGCTCATTCTATCTCTGAGGAAGTTGCAGGGTTTTCTCCTTTATGGTTTCCCTGAGGAAAATTCTTTGTGTTTATTGTCTCTTGTGATTATTATTGTGCATGTTATTCTCTCAGATAAGATCCTAAGATCATATTGCTTAAATGATAAAAATCTAACATTGTATCAGAGCTAACCTGAGAAGAAGACACTGTACAGCTGCAGAAGCTAGGGCTTCTTTGTTTGGATCTCTCTCCACAATCCATCAGCAAAAGGAGGCTAGGCTAACTCTCCATTGAAGGGTGCATCTTTCTGTCGAAGCAGAATTTGATTTTGAGCATTTTCAGTTTTTGGTGCGGGAAATTAGGGCTTTTTATAGAAGAGGAATTTTTTAGTGAGCCTAGCATAGGATTTCTATCCTCATCAAAATGAAAGTTTAGAGACCAAGTTTGAAACTTTTGGTTGAGTTAAACCCCGAGAAAGTGAAACCCTAGTTTGACCCTGGGCCTGAAAAACCCTAAAATACTAAAACTCGTAGTTTTGGTACATTCTTTAGATCTCGAGATTGAATAAGTCTCAGGTGCCAAAATTTTTAGACGCCGAATATAAAATCCTGTTGTACCCTGTGTAAATATTTCAGCCTCAGGTTCCCTATATTATGGGAGATATGATTCCTCCAAATCAGGGTTCAAGCCTCTTCCAAGATTCATCCCTAAACATGACACATAAGGAGAATTGCTATATCTTAGGCTACGAAGGTCCAAATGAAATCTCGCAATATTTTCCAGATAGGGGATGGACTGTACTTTCTATGGTAAAAGTTTCAGACCTCGATGATGAAACAGGGACACGTGGAAGTCCATACAAGTTTTCTATACTGAACAGTCCTGAAAAATGTCACCTTAGGAAAAATCTCATAAGTACGAAATGGTGAAACCAATTTTGCTCAAACCTATGGTGTTGGAAAGAGGACAGGAGAAGCTACCTTAGTGTGAAGTTTTAGACATAGAGGAATAGTACTTTCAGAGATACTATAGAAAAAATATCAAGAATTTCTGCAGAAGAATTTGGAAAACTAGGGCTTCCTGTTCCGTGAGCTTCCCTCCACTATTTTCAAGAAAGGAGTACATTGAACAGCTCACCTGGAAGAGGCCCATCCATCTATCCAATTATAATTTTGATATTCCAAGTTTTGAAAATTAGGGTTTCTCTGATCCAGAGCCAGCACGAACACCTCAAATCAGTAAGATCTAATATTTTGCTATTTACATTTGAGGTACTCATTTCAAAAATGAATAATCACACCAGCTTGATGACAAGTTTTGTGAAGCTGACAACTTCCAAGAATGGAAGTATAGGATTTCACTGGTTCTTGAAGAAAATGAATTGGACACCCACATAAGTGGAGAGGTTCCAAATCTAGAGGGAGATGAGTCTAAAATCCTTACACAAAAAGAACTTGTTACAGAGAAAACTTCCTATGGCTTGGGGTGTACCACAATAGACAGAGTAACTGCAGAAATCAATCCCTTCCCAATATGCAAGAGAAGTAAAGCATCTAACACTAAATGATCCTGAAACATACCTTATTCTGGATGGTTGATGTAGCTCCCTATTGAGCTTTTCCTATCCCGCTTGTGTTAATAATTTGCTCTCTCAACAATCAGAAAACAAGAAAAGCATGCTATATAATGGTGTTAGAACTAATCTAGCATATATAATCAATAACATATAAGCAATTAAAGGCATCCATGGATTCAATATTCATTTAATTGCACATCATTGGACAAGAAAATATATTTCTATTAATATAAATTAGAGATTACATGAATGACAACCTCTGTCGGCACGTCTATGAACCAGAGAAACTGAGTCCTCCACCACCTCAATCCTCCATCTCTCTATAGCAAGCTCACAAGCAAAGGCAAGCTTGGGAAGAACACAAAGTGCTCCAAGGGACAAAGGGATGCAGACTCAAGTATAAGCAAGCTTCGACAACAATGGACTATAGTTTTCTTTCTCTTCAATTCCTCTCCTTTCAATGTATCCAAAGGGTTCCTTATATAGTGTTTCAATGGGGTAATGGAAGGTCAAATCTGAGTGATATCAAGGCATATCGAAGGCCAAGAGACAAGTGACTTGGATCCACATCAAGGAAAACTCCAAAACTATTTGGCCTTTTGCACAGATCCTGATGTACACGGGTTTGAGGGTCATATCCGCGTATATACGCGAAAAAGGGTTAAAAAGTCACGTATAGCAAATAACACATGTTTTTAGGGATGATATTGGAAACATCAAAGGTACAAAAATGGTCCATGGGGTCCAAAGAGTCTGTAGAGGGACAAGGAAGGCCATAAATGTGTGATCTACCATGTGTGGTAAAATCAATTGTAACAGATGCCCCCTAATGTGTGAGGTCAGAGGGGTGATACGATGGATGAAATACATTATATGTCCATCCCAGAAGTGGAGTGATGGATGCTGGGCCTAGAAATGGCCCCTTTTGACCACCCTTAGTTACCTCTTTTTTTCCTATCCTACCCCATTGAGCATGCCAAATAAATGCTTTACCCCCACTCTACTCTTCAAACCACCAAGGTATGATTGGTCATTGTTTTATTTTATTAATACGTATGATTGTGATAATTAAGGCTTCATATATCTCAATGCGCTAACATATGATGGTTTATAAAGGCATTTTGAGATATATGGACTACAGGAATATCAGGCTGAACATGCTATGAAAAGGGTGGGCATTCATCACTCAAGATGATCACCATCCATCCTACCATTACCCAAGGAATGTGGTTCTAGTATGTTATCCCAAGAAAAGTTGTACAAAGATAGCTGTAACAGAATATGTCAGACTTGGAGGTCAACAGTGTGCTACTGCTCATGTATAGCTGTGATCTGAAGATATCTTCACTCCTAGGGTGATTAACAGTTTCCCTATATTTCCTATTTTTCATCCTGCCACATTTGTAACAACTGTTGTCATTTAGGGCTCCTGAAGATCAGAGATCTTCATGGCTGCCCGATAATAGGGATAGGATGTTATGATTTACATTGTATAAATATGGAGAACTGTTTCGAACTAGGGGTTGTTGAACATATAATCAATCCATTGTATTAGTTGTGAGGAGGAATTGTGTAATTGATTTGTCTTTTAATACAAGGAGTTACTTCAGATCTAAAGGTTTTTACGTGTGTTCATCCAACATCTCTGTGTGAAGGCTGGGCCTGCCTTCCATAGGGATCGCTGAGTTAAATTAGGCATTTCAATTATTTTGTTGCGTGATGTTATGTTAATTTTATTTCTTCATAGGAAGCTGTAACAAGTTGTGGATTTACAGTGTGTTGTGATTGCATCTCTTGGATACCTGTAGTGGCATGGTGTGACAGTCGATTGAGTAGGTAATTATTCCTCATGCAAATTGTGTGCTAACTATAATAGCTTTGTTCATCCTTAGATCTTTTAGTTGTTGTTTCCATGAATCTTTGCAGCTTGTCTCTTATTTTTATGATTGCAGAACTTCATTCCTATACTTTGAATTCATAGAACATCTGAACTCAATTTCTGTATTTTGAATCTCTAGACTAATGTTCAATTTATGTCTTTGGATTTCTAGAATAATCAGATTAAGATAGTTGGGTTACTCATTAAGTGGTTTGAAACAGAATTTTCCTTTTTCTGCAATTGTAATCTAGATGTGAATTTCATCTTTCCATTCTTAGATTAAGAACAACAGAAGGTAATTGTGATTGCATTCCTTAGAAGGTAACTAGATTAAGTAGATTCTTGGGATGAGCA
This sequence comes from Pseudotsuga menziesii, assembly GCA_001517045.1. NCBI lineage: Eukaryota > Viridiplantae > Streptophyta > Pinopsida > Pinales > Pinaceae > Pseudotsuga > Pseudotsuga menziesii. The sequence continues at coordinate 41,661 of LPNX010789983.1, read as the reverse complement.
TAGCCAAACAGAGGATATGATTGTTCAATTACAGTAATTTGGTGTTTAATCATATATTGTGCATGTTATCCTTGAAATACAAGACTTCCCTGGGTTGACAATAAGTATTGTACACTCTGTATGTTAGTTGTAATTCACTTGCATATTGGGTGACCAACATTTTGGCGCCATTGCCGAGGAGGATAAAAAATAAACACCATCATTAGTTGCATCTTGTAATTGTTTCTATTCAGTATATTTTATTTTTCATTGTAATGATTTGGGTTGCATGAATACAAGAAGGGTAAAGCGTGATAATGTTTCAACTCCCAAAAAGCCCACAAAATACTAACAGTGCAGGTGGTCGAGGTCGTGGTCGAGGTCCACAATTGGGAAGAAGGACATTCATTGACGATCTTGTTGACAAAACTGATTCATCCACCAGGGCTTTCCATCAGGAAATTCCTATCAAAAGAAGTCCTACCAATCCTGGGGTGCCAGCGTCAGGGTCCACAGTGGAGAACACATGAGCAACTGCGACATCCTCAAATATCCCTGCAGAAGAGGACAAAGTTGGTACAACCGGATCTGCTGGTAAAAGCCCGATCCACCACATTTATGGGAAGGTTGTAATTGAAGAAGAGTGGACACAATCCCACTAGAATATTGTTGATCAGTGGAAGAATGAAGGAAAGAACGAAGAGAGGAACGAAGAAAAGGACGAGGAGAGGAACGAAGAAAAGAACAAAGAGAGGAACAAAGAAGAGAAAACAAAAGAAGGAATGAGTAATGGACATGAATCTGACAAGGAAGAGGAAATGGGGGAAACCATAATCATGAAGATCATTTCCTGCCTGAAGGAACAGTGGCTACACTTCAATTCCCAATTCAGCAGCCAGAATGAACAACCCCTATGAAAAATATATCACCATCGGTGTTGCCTCGCTTCCATGGAAAAGCAGCAAAGGATCCAGATGAATTTCTTTTTGAGTTTGATATCCTCTGTCGTAGCTATGACTACGTCACTGATGCACAGAAGCTGAAGCTCTTCCCTGCGACTCTGAAGGACAATGCATTACGCTGGTTCATGATCCTAGGAGGTGGAACTGTCACTAATTGGGACAGGATGAAACAAGTGTTCCTGGAGAAATATCAGGAATATTGCAACACCAAGGACAAAATAGAAGAATTGTTCAAAATGGTGCAGAAGGAAGATGAAAGTCTGGAATATTTTGTAGAGAGGCTCTTATACAATGTGCAAAGAGTTGGACAGACGAACATGGGGTTAGATGTGCTCAAGATAATCCTACTTCGTGGGATTAGGGATGATTTCCTAGATATGTTAAAACTGTTAGGAAATGGGGATATCTCCAAGGAGTCTTTCGAAAAGATTGTGGAATTATGCAAAAGGTACTCCAGGGGATCTTCCAGGAATAACAGGCAAGACAAACAGGATAAGCTATAATGCAATGTCTTTGACAGAACTCAGAAGTCATATAATGGAGGAGCCACCTATGCAGAGATAGGAAACCTCCTTGAAAATTTCAAAACACAAATGATGAGCTCTATCTCCTCAGAAATTGACGTCCTGAGGGCAAAGCAAAAATAGGTAGTAGAGGACCGCACACTAGGTGTGTTCTGCCCTTGATGTAGAAAAAACCACTCTCTGAAGGAGTGCTTACTTGAAAAGGTAGAAGTGTATCATCTGTGTGAGATGAACCATGACACAAAAGAATGCCCCTCACTTCCCCAAGTGAAGGCTGTTCTGCAGGCATCAACTCCATAGGTGGAGCTGGCCTACTTCATTGCACAAAAGAAACCTTGGCAGCCTTGAAACCAAGGTATGACCCCGGACTCGTTTCCATTTTTGAATAATATGAGTAATTGGAATAATATGCAAAATGTGAATACACAATTCCCTCCATCTTATTCTCAGTGGAACCCTTCTCAACCTTCAATGCAAAATTATAACTCATGGAATCCCTGGACATAGCCACCACACCAACCAACTTCTTGGTCTCCTGGTTGGAGGAATTTCCATCTAGGGAACTAGTTTCCTCAACAACCTCCTCATCAACAGCAACCATACCCTCCTCAATATCCTCAATATCCTCAATACCCTCATCAGCAGTCGCAGCTGCAGTTGTAGAACAATTCTTCCCCTAATATACCGATACGACCTTAGCTGCTTACTCAACCTAATCCTAACCCAAAAAATAAAACAGACCATCAATTTGAGACTATTGACATGCCTGCCTACTCATTTTCTCCTGTTCCTTGCAACAATATTCACTTACAGTCAGGGAAAATAGTAGAGCCTGTAATCATAGAATATGTTTCACCCTCTGTACATGAAGAAGGGATGAATCCACAACATCTATCCGATACGACCCCCATCATTGAAGATGATGAACATCCCACACATGGTATGGATGAAACACAGAATGATAAATCTAGCGATACATAGCCTACCCAGTTGATTAGGTGACCACTGTATCCCGAGAGATTAATGCTACCAAGGGTAGGGGAACAACCCCAGTTTAACCTCTTAGGAGAGTTAAATAATCTTTATGTTATAACCCCCCTCCTTCAAGCTCTTCAAGATGTACCTATCTATGCTAGAATTGTTCGGGACCTGTACACAAAGAAACCAGGGAGGAAACCCAGAGACCCTCCCACTGTCCGAATCATAGGGAAATTATCTGCATTAATAACAGGAAAAACCCTATTGGCCAGATATGATGATCTTGAGAACCCCACTGTCATTGTGCAGATTGGGTATACATGGATACCCAACGTACTGGTAGATTTAGGAGCAGCGATTAATGTCATGACAATCGAAACTATAAGAAAACTTGGGCTCACTAATCTTAGGCCAACCCCCACTGTTTTAGAACTGGCAGATAGATCCACCATTAAACCTAAAGGAATTCTGGATGATCTTGTCATCTCAGTTGACTCTTGGGAGTATCCTGTTGACTTCTTGGTTTTACAACCTATGTCGCAACTGGGAGGACACCCATTGATCCTGGGAAGTCCTTGGTTAGCCACAGCTGATGCTTGCATCAGATGTCGATCTGGATCTATGACCATATCAAATGGCACCGAGACTAAGAACCTCACTCTCTATCCTCCAGCTCGGCCAAGTCTAGAAGCTGAAACTTCTTTTTGGATGGAGCCAGAGGAAGAAGAGGGCGTTCAACCATTATTAACTATAGGGAAAGCCTTAACTTTTAAAGATGAAACTGAAGACGATGCTATTAATAACTTCATCAGTGAACCCACCTTAGTTAATAAAGAAGTTTATCAAATCCTGAACATTACTCTGAATAAGAAAGAACAAGAAAATATCACAGAAGAAGCACTAGTCAGTGACACACACATAATCCCAGTATTGAAAAACTCAAAAATTATTCCCATTGAGGTAGAGTCTGGAAAAACCCTGAATATTAACCCCAACCTCTCCTTAGATGAACAGAAGCGCCTGATAAGTCTCTTGAAAGAACACAAGGGGGCATTTGTCTGGGAGTATACAGACATGAGGGGTATTCCCTCTAACCTGTGCACTCATCATATTTATATCAAAAGTGATTCCCGACCTGTGTCCCAACCTCAATGATGAATGAAACCCAATCTTAGGGACATAGTGAAGGAAGAAATTTAGAAACTCTTGGAAGCAGGAATCATATATCCTATTTTAGATAGCGAGTGGGTCTCCCCGCTCGTAATTGTACCCAAGAAAAATGGTAAATGGAGAGTCTGTGTCGACTATAGGGAGTTGAACAAAGCCACACAAAAAGGCCACTTTCCCTTGCCCTTTATCAATCAAGTACTCGACACCCTATAAGGGAATAAGTTCTTCTCCTTCCTGGATGGGTTTAGTGGGTACAATCATATTCAAATTACTCCTAAAGACCAAGATAAAACTACCTTCACCTATCCCTGGGGAATGTTTGCTTACAGAGTGCTCCCCTTTGGTTTATGTAATGCACCAACAACATTTCAAAGAGCTGTAATCGGTATATTTTCAGAATTAGTTAATGACAGTATGGAAATTTTTATGGATGATTTCACTCCTTATGGCAAGGATTTTGAAGAAGCATTGGAAAATTTGAAAAAAGTTTAACTCGCTATGAACATACCCAACTCTCTTTAAGCACTGAAAAGTGCCATATGATGATGAGTGAAGGAGTAGTATTGGGGCACTTCATCTCTGTTGATGGCATTCAGGTGGATCCCTCAAAAATCAAGGTAATGAAAAATATACCTACTCCTGCAACTCAAAAAGAGGTGTGAAGTTTCCTAGGACATGCTGGATACTACCAAATATTTATAGAGAATTTTTTCAAACTTGCTTCTCCTTTGTTTTCACTGTTAATGAAGGATGTGCAGTTTGTTTAGAATGAAGCATGCCAGACAACATTTGTTAATCTTAAGGAGAAGCTATCCACAACTCCTATCTTAAGAGGGCCCAATTGGACCCTACCCTTCAACATTTCTTCAGATGCTTCTGATATTGCTATTGGAGCAGTTTTAGGACAGCAGGATGGTTAAGTACCTTATGCAATTTATTATATTAGTAAAAACTTAGCCCCTGCTAAACTTAATTATACTGTCACCGAGAAGGAGTTCTTAGCTATTGTCTACTCCATTAACAAATTTCGACACTACACTACTAGATATCCTACATTTGTGCACATTGACCACTCTGCCATTAAATATCTAATGAGCAAACCCGTCACTAATGCCAGAGTGACTAGATGGATCTTATTATTACAGGAATTTGATATTACCATCATAGATAAACCTGAAAAAGAAAATATTGTCGCTGATTTTTTATCTCATTTCACTAACAGTGATGATAATTTGCTTGTTGAGGACTCTTTTCCAGATGAACATTTATTCGTAGTTTTAGCTCATTCCCCTTGGTATGCAGATGTCGCTAATTACTTGGTTGCAGGAAAGCTTCTAGCACATATGTCTAAAAGAGAAAAGAGAAAAATCATCCAGCAAAGTGCCAGGTATTGTTGGGTAAACGGTCACCTCTTTTACACAGGTCTTGATCTTGAAATTAGAAGATGTGTAAGGGAAGATGAAATCTTTCATATACTGAAGGCCTCCATGATGAACCTTGTTGGGGACATTTTACAGATAGAAGGACAGGACACAAAGCGCTGAGAATGGGATACTATTAGCCAACTCTTTTCAGGGATGCAAAAATATATGTTCAGTCTTGTGATAACTGCCAAAGGATGGGTCAGCCCAACAGATTAGATCAAATGCCTCTGCAACCACAATCAGTAATTGAACCCTTTGATAAATGGGCTCTATATTTCGTTGGCCCTATCAGCCCTCATTCCAAATAGAAAGCCTACATCTTGGTCTGTACCGATTATATGACCAAATGGGTAGAAGCTGTAGCTTTGGCAAAAACTAATGACCAGGCTGTGATTGACTTTGTATACAGTGAAATATTTACCTGTTTTGGGGTACCTAAGGAAGTAGTTACTGATGGGGGACCGTAGTTCATGTCATATCAATTTGAAGCTCTGCTACGGAAGTATCATGTTCAGCATAGGGTAGCTTCACCTTACCATCCCCAAGCCAATGGCCAGGTGGAAAACACTAATAAAGTTATTGAAGCTATCCTTACCAAGACAGTCAAGAGCCATCATAGAGATTGGGCTGACAGGCTTCCAGAAGCACTATGGGCATATCGCACCACTTGGTGTAACACCACAGGTTTCTCTCCTTACAACTTAGTCTATGGAAAAATTGCCATCTTCCCAATTGAACTTGAAATCAAGACTCTGAAGATGGCCACAGAAGTAAACCTGGATGTAATTGAAGCCCAGAAAAGAAGATTGAACCAATTGAATGAACTGTACAAGAATCGATTAGCTGCAGTAGACCAGACAGTGTTAATTCAACAACAGAGATCCAATTAGCATGACCGATTCATCAAAAAGAAGGTCTTATGTGAGGGAGACTGGGAACTATTATATGATTCCATATTCAAAAAAGATTTCAAGGGAAAATTATTCACAAGATGGCTGGGCCCATATATAATAGATAGGGTATTTGATAACGGCACAGTCTGCCTGGTAACTATCGATGAAAACCGTGCACCATTATTTGCCAATGGTCACAGGATGCGATTGTACCGTAAACTAATTTCAAAGGATGCATTTATCTCGCAAATTGTCGCTGATCTAGATTACCAACTAGCACAAGGGCAGGAATTTCTCTCTACCTCTGTCAATCCTTAATTGATCACTATAAATTGTGTATGAATCATTGTACATAAATAATTGTTGTATTTTTCGTTATGTTATCTTTTCTTTTGCACTTGATATGATTTTGTGTTTTTCCAAAATTTGGAGGGAAGCGCCCAAGGATGGTGGTCAGATCGGGCCTGTCGACCAAAATTCATTTTTCTGTGCCTTCTCACACCAAATTTTTTTATTTTATTTTTATTTTTTCCCCTTAAATAAATTTGTCACAGCCGCGACACCCATTTTTCGGCAGCTGCGACACCTTTTTTCGATAGCTGCAACACCCTCTTTTCTGGGTAGCTGCAACACCTTTTTCTGGCAGCTACAACACCATTTTCGGCAGCTACCGCACCATGAAACTCCGCCTTCTTCCGTTTCCACACGCTGTGACCCCGTTTTTTTTTTTACCATAAAAACCCGTTTCACGTAGCTGCAGCACAGTCACTTTCCATTCGCTTAACATTTTCTTCCCTCTTTTTCGGCAGCTGCAACATCTTTTCCGGCAGCTACGACATCTTTCCCAGCAGCTGCAACATCTTTTCCGGCAGCTACGACATCTTTCCCAGCAGCTGCAACATCTTTCCCGGTAGCTGTGAAATCTTTTCCGGCAGTTGCAACTCCGCTATATTTAGCTGATTTTTCTATCATTGAAGGCCGTGCCTCTACTTTGATTTCTTTATGACCTGCGGCTATGAATCCTGTGTTATTAGCAGATCTTTTTGCACGATAGCAACTCCTCTAGATATGGCTTCGATTCCTAATGCCGACAGTTTGACCCATAATGTAATATTTATCATATTTTCGACCATTTTGACACGATGGTTTTTGATTCACTAGCGGAAAGAGTTATTACAGTACCTTTGTAATGATGATTACATTTAATGACTACACAGTGCACAAGTTCAGCTTCCACAATGTCTACAACCACATGTTCTATTATTCTCCAAAGGACATCCAACACGCATTTCCGAAGGTATGGCTTTGATTAACCACTTGATTAAGTATCAATATGATTTGACAATATTAGTCGTACCTCCCTTTTTATGCCCATTATTGCATCGATTAACTCTCTGCCCGGGTGACATAAAGACTAATTATGCTACGTAATAACCGCCACCTTTCCCAATTCGGAATAAAATTTCAAATAATCCAGTGCATTGAAACTTTCCAAATTTCCCTAACTCTCCTATGAGCTATCCATGCATACTCTGTGATGTAACCTCCATTGTCGGAGTCTGTAATCTGTTGAACTGCAAAATAATTCTGAAGTGAGAAACATGGGGATTCCAGCTCGTTATGAACTTTCAAACACACGAGAACTCAGAAGAAATGCTGCAGTCTTCACTATCTTTCAAGATGTCGGTTGGACAGAATTTTTTGAACGTCTGAATGGATTTCATCGTGAAGCAGCCTTACAGTTTGCTCTGAACCTCACAGAAACTCACTCAGAGGTTTGGGGATTGTGCATTGAAGTTTCTGAAGCCATCATGGCTGAGGTCATTGGTATTCCTCAGGTGGGAAGGTCTTGGTTTGGATGTCGAGTCCCCACTACTGCAGCAGTATAGGACTTTCTAATAGAGGGGGAGTAGGTTCAAATGACAAAAAGGGGGATAGTATTATAGTCATTGCCATAACCATAGAATCACATCGCTATTTTCCTCAAGAAATATATCACCTATGAAGGTAGGTACCAAACAATCTATAATTCTGAATTCCCTTTACTATCTCATCTCTGTCACAGGGTTCTGTTAAATATTCCATATTATTTTCTCAATGATTTACATCATATGGTGGGGTTTGTTCAAGTTTCCAAACATCCACTCTCCTCACTGACCCACCATGGCCTCATTAAATTAATAATCTTAATGACCCTTGCTCAACACAATATAACATGGGAGCAATTTACAACTCAAGTTCAGGAACCCGCTTCTTTTCCCAGTTCTCCAATAGAAGAAGAGCAGGTCCATCCACAGTTGGGGGGAAATGAAGCACAACAGGAGGCTCGAAGCCCCTCCAATATAGTTGGGGAGGGAGATGAGACTGGATCAGAGGATCAACCAGGAGTACAAGCAAAACAATTGAGAGAAGATGTACATAAAAACCCTATGGAAGAGATAAATAATAGGGTAGCTCTGATAGCAGAGGGTGAAACTAGAGCAGCATTAGATGCTGCGACAATTGAACCCGAAGATGACAGAGCCATGGCAACAGAAGAAAATACTGAGTTGGTGACCATTGAATCCTCACCTGAGTGGGGAGGAACTTTGATTGAGGAAGAACATCCTGAGGAACAAGAAAATGTTGGAACTGGGAACATTCCTTCTACCTCAGCTATGAGTCCAGAAACTCCAGCACCATAAAGAAAAAGGAAGAGATCAAAGGATGAAATTAAGGTATGTCCACCAATAAGAAGGAAAATAACTAGGTTGGTCGCAACAGCAGAAGCATCAAGGGAAATATGGGCAACCTTAGAAGCACAAATTGAGTTCCCCATTGTTGAACCTAGAACAATTGATGCCCCACAGGGGCTGGTTGAAGAAGAACCCCAAATTGAAGGACTTCTGTTCGAAAATAGGCTATTAAAACAGGAAGTCCAAACACTTAGAAAGGAATTGGAAACTTCAAAAGAAGCATGCAAAAAGCAGGATGAAAGGAAGCTACACACATTGGTGGAGGCTCCAGATCAATTGGAGGGATCAAATCCTACCGAGCTTGGCAATGAGGAAGAAAGAGTGGTCTGTCCCACCCATGGAGAAATATTTAAAGAATCAAGCCACAAGATTGTAATTCATTCCTTTACAACATAGCAGTCTGCACCTATAATGGAGGAAGGACAGGGACAACCTGAGTTGAGAGAAGATGGGACTCCCAAAGGAAGACTTTAGGAGGAGGAAGTTTCAGATAAAGAAGATGCTATCACACAAGAACCAACATCTTTAAATATCCTTGCTGAAATTGCCACTAACTCTAGGACAAAGGATCCAAGGGATGAAGTTATTCCCGATTTTATGGATGAAGATTGCACTATGATCCCGGAATCCTCCCATGACATAGAAGTGGAACCACAACAGCAAGGCAATGATGGGGTTGAACAGGGTGTTGTCACATAAGAACCAACATCCTTGAATGTTCTTATCCATGTGGCTATCCAAAGGGGAGGAGAAACAGGAATTGAGGGAACTTTGGAGTTTAATAAAGAATTTTGTACTATGACTCCAGAATTGTCCCATGACACAAAAATCATAGAAGAGGAGCCACAACAGTAGGGAGATGAAGAAGTGAGTCAGGATGTTGTCACACAAGAACCAATGAGCCTTGAAGGTTGCGGTAGGGACTCTTGAAATGCAACAAGAAAATAACCCTGAAGTGGATGTCATTCCTGATATGGATTGGAGTGAAGATGAACAAGTTCAAACACAACCCTCAGGTGATACTGAAATCCTTGAGGAGTAGCTGCATATTGAAGAATACATCCAATATCAACAGTAGGAGGAAAAATAAGAACAGGGCTCTGCCACACAAGAACCAGTATCCTCATAGCCTCTGGTTGAGATAGCAGTTGATAATCAGGTAGAAAATGGAATTAAAATTCAGGAGGAAGTTGCTCCATAAGAACCAAGTTCCTCACAGTCAGTTGCCAAAATTGCCATGAGAGAACCCCAGAAAGAAGACAATGTTACACAAGAACCAACGTCTCCAAGAGTGGTGGATGTTGTTGCTGAAGAGAGTCCAGAAAAGGTTGCTGTCACACAAGAACCAGCACCCTCAGAAATAGATTTAGATGTGCAGGATGTCCAATGTGGTACATTAGGTGACAAGGTGTGGATTGATCCCCTTCAAAACTTCATTGACCTAGATTCTGACAAGGAGGAGCATCATGAAGAAGAAACCCTGAGGGCCTACAGCGGAAATCTCAATTTTGAGAATGTAGGTAATAAAATGGAAGAGCCAGGTGGAGGAATACCAAGAAGGGATAATTTCCCTTACCGAGCATAAAAATATTATCAAGAGATTGGAGGAGAAATGGGTAGAAGAACATATGACCCAGAGACTTTGAGAAGAAGAGATACAGAGCAATTTAAGGGAGCTGAAAAAGTTCCAGTCTATGCAGAAGGAAAAAGAGCAGATGTATGCTCTTTCTCAAGAACTCCTAGGCACTAGGGTACCTTCTTCTTCTTACCCTATCTTTCTGTTTGAACAATTTGTTTGGTTTAAGTTGAGAGCTGTGAAAGAAGGGAGGTCATTTGAGATAACAACCTCAACAAAAATTTTGGAAGCATTTTTAAGAAGCAAATTTGATGATCAAAATTTGTTGTGTGAATTATATTTGCATGAGATGGCTTTTCCTCTGGACCGCCATTCAAATCCTGTCCCTTTTTCAGGAGATGTTCAGTTGAGGGCCTTTGCTTCTTTTGTGAGCAATCATGCTTAGTGGGAAAGGTCTTTTCAAACCTTTTATCACAATGAAGCTCACTCTAATATGTGGGTTTGAAGTGAGCCTAAAAATTCGGGTATTTTTGTTGCTCGACACAGGAGTTTGCTCTCATGCCCCATCCAGACTCAATAGATAATGGAACTACAGGAGGAAGTTATTTCTACCTGTACCAACCATATTTCTATACACCAAAAAGCAGTGTTTGAAGGAAGTAAGCACAGATGGTAGGTTTCCTCTCCTACACTCAAGGGCAGAGACCCCTATTATTTTAGAAATTTTGAACAGGCACTGCAGGGTTGAAGGTTATGTTGGATGTATCAAGGAATGTGGGGCTAATTGGTTGGGACTGAAATTTAAATTTCCCCTCGTTTGGTGGCCAGAAAAAACATACAGGATGGATTTCTCACTAACGAAGGCAGAGGAGTAGCGATGCTAGAGATATTGGATTGCCCACAGAGGATTCATAGAAAAAGAAGGGATGTCTGAGTTCCTCTACAAATTCTCTTCTCTCCATGAACAGAGCACAGTGCAAGATTTAGATTCGGAATAATGGAGGTTGTTGCATGAGGACATGCAACAAGAAAGTTGGGGGGAGATGTTGGGCCTAGAAATGGCCCCTTTTGACCACCCTTAATTACCTCTTTTTGTCCTATCCTACCCCATTGAGCATGCCAAATAAATTTTTTACCCTACTCTACTCTTCAAACCACCAAGGTATGATTAGTCATTGTTTTATTTTATTAATACTTATGATTGTGATAATTAAGGCTTCATATCTCTCAATGCACTAACATATGATGGTTTATAAAGGTATTTTGAGATATATGTACTACAGGAAGATCGGGCTGAACATGCTACGAAAAGGGTGGGCATTCATCGCTCAAGCTAATCACCATCCATCCTACCATTACCCAAGGAATGTAGTTCCAGTGTGTTATCCCAGGAAAAGCTGTACAAAGATAGTTGTGATAGAATGCATCAGAATTAGAGGTCAATAGTGCGTTGCTGCTCATGTATAGCTATGATATGAAGATATCGTCACTCATGGGGTGATTAACAGTTTCCCTATATTTCCTATTTTTCATCCTACCAAGTTTGTAACAGCTGTTGTCATTTAGGGTTCCTGAAGATTAGAGATATTCATGGTTTCCCCATAATAGGGATAGGATGCTATGATTTACATTGTATAAATATGGAGAACTGTTTCGAACCAGGGGTTTTTGAACATATAATCAATCCATTGTATTAGCTATGAGGAGGAATTGTGTAATTGATCTGTCTTTTAATACAAAGAGTTACTTCAGATCTAAAAGTTTTTATGTGTGTTAATCGAGCATCTCTGTGTGAAGGCTGGGCCCGCCTTCCATAGGGATCGCTAAGTTAAATTATGCATTTCAATTATTTTGTTGTGTGATGTTATGTTAATTTTATTTCTTCTTAGGACGCTGTAACAAGTTGTGGATTTACAGTGTGTTGTGATTGCATCTCTTGGATACCTGTAGTGGCATGGTGTGACAGTCGACTGAGTAGGTAATTATTCCTCATGCAAATTGTGTGGTAACTATAACATATCTGTTCATCCTTAGATCTTTTAGTTGTTGTTTCCATGAATCTTTGCAGCTTGTCTCTTATTTGTATGATTGCAGAACTTCATTCCTATAATTTGAATTCATAGAACAGTTGAACTCAATTTTTGTATTTTGAATCTCTAGACTAATGTTCAATTTATGTCTTTGGATTTCTAGAATAATTAGATTAAGATAGTTGGGTTAATCATTAAGTGGTTTGAAATGGAATTTCCCCTTTTCTGCAATTGTAATCTAGATGTGACTTTCATCTTTCCATTCTTAGATCGAGAACAACAGAAGGTAATTGTGATTGCATTCCTTAGAAGGTAACTAGATTAAGTAGATTCTTGGGATGAGCATAGCCAAATAGAGGATAGGATTGTTCAATTACAATAATTTAGTGTTTAAGCATATATTGTGCATGTTATCCTTGAAATACAAGACTTTCGTGGGTTGACAATAAGTATTGTACACTCTAAATGTTAGTTGTAATTCACTTGCATATTGGGTGACCAACAATGGAGAACCAGGTGGAAGAACTAGCCATCCAACAATACAGTACAAATATCTCTGCATATGACTACAAATACATACAACAGTCTCAGATATATAAGAGTACAATGGCCATGAATAGGCATGATACAAAATATGACATGTGTGGTCATCACCACATACAATATAGATAGATCAGAATCTCCATGATGAAGATATACAAAGGATCATGATCTCCATGAAAGCTGAAGATATATAATGGATCAAGACCTCCATAATGGCTGAAGATATCTGACATACACTGGAATCAAGTCATGAGAGCTGAAATCTCATGAACACTGGAACAATTAAGGAGGTAACATATATGAAATGCCACTAATCTGGACAGTCTTCTACACAAACCGCTATGAGTACATGTCCTACTATGTGAATAGAGGTGTCGAGGTCGAACATAGTAGTCCATCATCTGATTACCGGTCATTGATGTATACCGTTAATAGACGCGAGATCACCCATCGATAATGAAAATGGGAATCAAGGTACTAGAGTGCAATCTAACAAGTGCAAATAAATGTGTTTAGGTCAAACACTTGAAAGAATCCATTGATCAGGGGACATTGATGTATTCTAAAAATTGTTGATTGCAAGAGAACCTACCATTGATGACTGTAAGTCTCAAGGCACTCAAATGACTCTAGATTCCAATCCCAGAATAAATGATCTGAAGTTGATGGGATGAAATTAGTTGGAAGGAGGGAATTAAGGCATCCCCCATCATCCAACATGAGGTACTTAGCAAAGCTGTATAATGTGGAAGGACTCGATCATAATCTGCATGAACTAGTAATAGTACCGGGAATGGACGGCATGAAAAGTCAAGAAAAATAAGGAATGGCTGAATTAGGCTTCAACTTCCTTCCAACAAGAGCATAAAGGTGAATGGTGAATAAATATAGGTAGCATAGACTCAATATACAAAACTGGGACAACTCTACGACACAGGAGGCATTGACAGAGGCTCCATTGGGACTAGAAGCTTAACCAATCGGTGGAGATAAACTCAGAGAAACGAGTACAACTCCTAAATTCCAATGGATGCAATATACAGTGCTCTGTTCAAAGGCGACATGGCTCGACTGCTGCTAAAGATAACATCCTTTCCTGTCCGGATTTTCGGTTTTTTTATTTTTTTTGGACTTTTTCAAATATTTTAAAAAGATTGAAAAAGAATAAAAGTGCTTTATAGTTACAAATATAGGAGGAGACGAGTGTCAAGGGGCAAACAAACTAGTTCCAAGCAGCGAAACATACCTATGCTCAATGTAAGGAAACATGTGTAGGATAATGACACTCGGGGGAAAGTCCCCTCCCTGTAAAAAATGGGAATCAAGCTGCAAAAGATATGTAAAATGGCTCTACTTGGCTAGACATGAGACAAGCTTAGGCTATATGGCTGATAATCAAAGTCAGGAAAGCCGGCATAAGGCTCAATAAGGCAAGCAAAACTCATGATAATGCAATGACAACTTGACATAAGGGAATCCTGGGGAAAAGGCCAACAAAAAGATCAAGAGGAGTATGAGGCTCTTGCACAGAGTCATGGTGGTACTATACAAAGGAATTTCCCACCCTAAAGGAAAAATGTCGGCATGGGCACCAAATGAAAATAGGAGCTAACTAGAGTACCCATGTATGGTCAAGCTTTACCATTCACATCATGTCAATTTTAAAAGCAACAAGAAGGTTCTGTGACAAGATAGAATGGGTTCGTACCTAAGGTTATAATGAAATGGTCATAAGGTCATGCAAAATGAAAATGGATGTGAAACATAACCTATATGCTAGTTTAGACATAATACTTGATATAGGCACAAACGGGTCAAAACCACGGTCAAACCGCGCTCAAAACAGACTCCTACATCATCAAATTAGTTCAAAACGGTCCAAAATGGTCAGAAAATGGTCAAAAACTATAGAAAGTGGGTAAAAAATTTCAACAATTTCAAATTCTTTTTATAAATAGTAAAAAAAATTTAAAAATTCCATATCATTTGAAACTTTAACCCATTTGAGCTCAAAAATTCCAATGCGAATTCTGGGAGCATCGCCCAACGAAATTCGACACCGTTTGATCTAGGTAACTCCTCATGTCCTCCTATTCCTATTTCATGCAAATGTTTCAAGTTTTCATGGTCCAATTCATTTTTTATGCCATCCTAAATTGTGTTTTTTGGCCCACACGGGTATCGAGGATTTTTCGATACACAAAGGGCTCTTAGGTGGAGCGGGTTCCTTTCCAAGGTCCGGTTGTGACGAACCATAATATTTCGCATGATTTACAATCTTAGTAGCATGCACCATGTTGATGCAACCATGACCAGTATTGGCTTCTGATGGATTTTGATCTCCACCCGATGCATAATGAGGTTCAATGGTCCTCGAGTTCATATTTTGATTGTTGGGTAAAGGATTAGTTAGCACAGCTGGGCCTTGTGCTATGAACCTCGAGGCATCTTCCATATGAGGGCATAAGTGAGTGAGGTGGTCATCCTTACATAAATTCTAAGTAAAATTTACCTTATGTTTAGTCTTCTTGTCCCCCCCAACATTACAAGCGTTCTTATCATTATAATTAGCATTTTCATTCTCATTCCCACCCTTACGATTATGTTTCCCTTTTTTTCTTATTCCTTCAAGGCTACTGGTTGCCCTTCTGGTCCAACGATTGCATGGAAAGTATACTTGCCAATTAGGTAGGTTGAGACAAATCCATGGCTTGTCCTGAGGTGGATTGATTAATTGACAATTGGCTCACTTGTTTCACAACCGAATCCGCAGGTTTGGTACTTTTACAACCCACAATGCCATCGGCATGTGGCCCAGGCTTGATCTTGGGATTGAAAATAGACCCAGAGCATTAGGTATAATATCATACAAAAGTCCAGATTGAGCGTAGATCAAATCCAATTCTTGTGCCCTAAATATTGCTTGTCCCTCATTTTGGACTCTGGATGTAGAAACATCCTCCATGATGTAAGGTAACAACGACTTGAGGAACCACTCAAGGAGAAATTTTGGTGGTATAAAGGCTTTAATCAATCGCTTCTTTCTATGCCACTCTTGAATATGATTCAAGATATGTGTGGCTTTGTCTTGCCAAAATGTCAACAAGAATTCGATACCAATGTCATAACATACAAGTAGCTGAAAGTGATTGAGGAAAGTCATGTAAAGGTCATCAAATAAAATGTATGCCCCCCTCAGTAACTCTATATACCATTTTGCTGCAGGCTCGGTGAAGGTGGATTGAAATAGCCTCAAACGGATTGAATCATCATGTAAGGAATTGGAAGAGCACCAAAGGTGAAAAGTGGTGACATGCTCACTAGGATCATCTCCAGCTTTTCCCTTGAACTTGGGAATGTCCAAAGGAAGCTTGTTAGGGATGGCCGGCCAGGCTAGGTCATGAGATACTAGATCGTTCATAAGTCTCGATAAGTCAGGTAAGTTCAAAGTTGCAAGAAAAGGGAGCCTAGGTTGAGCCGGTCTATGCCACGCTCCTTGATAGTTCTGGTTCATGTAAGGCTGATTACTATAAATACCATGGCCTTGGCCATACTAACCTCCTCCCATTTGACCCATATAGAGCTACATGGAAGCATTATGATGTGGTGTACCTTGATTATGCGGTGCTACAAAGCCATAATTGGAAGAGTAAGCGGGTTGTTGATACTCGCACCAATAGGGTTGATAGTTTTGTCCATATTATGGTCCATAAGACTGTCCGTGAGAAGCTCCATAAGGTGTCTGAAGCGATGTGCTGTCCGAACCCTACCTGGCCAGGAAACCTACAGATAAATACTATGTTATTGAATTCCTACCTAGCCAGGACACCTGCATATAGCGACTGTGCTATCCGACCCCTACCTGGCCAGGACACCTGTAGAATAACCTCTACGAAGTACCCCCTCCATAACCTAGGTAAGGAAACTAACGTTACCTTAATATAATCAATGATCAAGCGAAAAGTTGCAGGCGGGATTGACTGTATGGGCAAGGTAGCAAAGCCTGAAACTATCAAAAGAGCCCTCGGATATGAATACAATCTTAGAAATATCTCCGATGCTACTCAGTTATGACAAGGGGTCATCCCAATCAATAACCGCTCACACTGCCTTGTGCTTAACTCCCTTGTAAGAGGAGGATCCTGATAACACTAATTATATAAAGGAATTTCACACTCTCACCTAGACAGACACATAAATGTTTCATTTAGTGGTCTTGGAGAATTTACTCATAATGAACTATTCCATGACCCTAAAATATAATCTTGTTGGTGCACCCTATAAAATAAAAGAGTGTAATTCATTTTATTATGCGTTGATTTTAATTGGCTTATTACTCAAAAGGCAAATGGTCATGCAACTAATGATGTTATGATGCAACAAAAAGTAAAATGCACACCTAACAATCAATGCAAATACATTGTGTCAAATGAAGAACAGGGTATGCTACTACGTGAAGTACAAAATTTTCCTTCAAATGAATATGCAATCATTCCTATATGAAAATCTGACTAATATTCTCCAAGCAAACCTAATGCAAGTACCATGCAAATGCAAAATGCAAACAATGCATAATGATCCAAAAAGCAAATGTTTTTGTATTTTTTGAATTAAATGAGATAAAAAGAAAAATTATAAATCTACAACCCTTAGAATTTGCAAGCACTACTAGATAGAACCCAAGCAAAGCACCAAGGTAAAAGATACCTAATGCACTAATCCCAAAACAAAAAAATGAAAATGAAATGACAAGAACATTTTTAAAAATTTTAAACTAAAAAGCATCTCTAGTCAGAAATAGGGATGTATACAAACTCCAGAAGCATCCAAGAAGACTCAGCAATCATCCGAACTCACCCAACAACACGTAATCTTCCCCCAAAAGGAAAAAATCAAGGCATACGCGACTGTGTGCGCTAAATCCGCGTATATACCCGCCTATTCTAGGAAAACCCATGTGTACACATGAATGTGAAGGCTAAACCCACGTATAGGAAGAAAAATAGATAAAAAAAGGCAAATAGACAAGCTGAGACAAAATTTAATCCTATAAGACACTATTGGGAAAAAATGCCCCTAGTCCTGATTCAGAAACAGAGAAATCAGAGAAATTCAAGAACATTGAATGCCGACAAAACCCCCAAAGAAAATGACTAGGAACTCCCCAGTATGGTCGCCAATTCTTTTATGGAGAAAACTTCCTATGGCTTGGGGTGTACCACAATAGATAGAGTAACTGCAGAAATCATTCCCTTCCCAATATGGAACATAAATAAAGCATCTAACACTAAAGGATCTCGAAACATACCTTATTCCAGATGGTTGATGTAGATCCCTATTGAGCTTTTCCAATCCCGCTTGTGTTAATAATTTGCTCTCTCAACAATCAACAAACAAGAAAAGCATGCTATATAATGGTGTTAGACCTACTCTAGCATATATAATCAATAACATATAAGAAATTAAAAGCATCCATGGATTCAATATTCATTTAATTGCACATCATTGGACAGGAAAATATATTTCTATTAATATAAATCAGAGATTACATGAATGACAACCTCTGTCGGTACGTTTGCGAACCAGAGAAACTGAGTCCTCCACCTAGGCCTCCACCACCTTAATCCTCCATCTCTTGATAGCAAGCTCACAAGAAAAGGCAAGCTTAGGAAGAACACAAAGTGCTCCAAAAGAAAACGGGACGCAGACTCAAGTATAAGCAAGCTTTAGCAACAATGGACTATAGTTTTCCTACTCTTCAATTCCTCTCATTTCAATGTATCCAAAGGGTTCCTTATATAGTGCTTCAATGGGGTAATGGAAGGTCAAATCTAAGCAATATGAAGGCATATGAAAGTACAAGAGACAAGTGACTTGGATCCACATCAAGGAAAACTCCAAAACTATTTGGCCTTTTGCACACATCCCGATGTACGCGTTTTTGAGGGTCATATCCGCGTATATACGCGAGAAAGGCTTAAAAATTCGCATATAGAAAATAACACATGTTTTTAGGGATGATATTGGAAACATCAAAGGTACAAAAATGGTCTATGGGGTCTAAAGAGTTTACAGAGGGACAGGGAAGGCCATAAATGTGTGATCTACCATGTGTGGTAAAATCAGCTGTAACACACCTCATACCACAAGTGTCTTCCCTAAATACACATAAAGAGATGTTTGATTCCTTAACCAATCTATTTGAAGGGAAGAACATAAATAAGAAGAAAAATTTGAGAAACCAGTTGAAGAATGTAAAGATCCAAAATGTAGAGACCATATAGTCATACTTTACAAGGGTCTCTCAAATCAAAGAACAACTTGAAGCAGTGGATGCAAAAGTTGTGATAGCCACCTTGAATGGATTCCCAGGATCATGGTATTCATTCATTCGAGGAATGTGTTCTAGAAGGAAGTGATTAATTTCAGTAGACTTTGGGAAGAGCACACACAAGATGTAGTTTGACCCATAATAAGAGAATAGAATATGGGAGCAACTGAAGATCAAGCACTCATGATTCAAATAAGATCCCTCAAGTGATGAGGAATATGAAGAACTGAATTCTTCAAGAAACTCTTATCCATCTTAAGCATTTGGGTACGAAATTATGTTGTTATGAATGTAGAAGATGATGAAGCTAAGGCTCAAGAAGGAGTCTACCCATGAAACAAATAAAGATAAGTATTCAATTGTCATTTCATGATATTATTTTGTTATGAAATTGTTTATATTCAGTTGATGTGATAGAATGTTTGTACTAATGATAGTATACTACTAATATGCATATGATGGATAAGCAGCGCATGGTACTATACAACTCTCCATTTCTACTTATCTAGAGTGAAACCTCTTTGCTGACATATTGGATTAGTGCACAATCTCAATGTTTTCTTGGTAGAGATGGAAGGAATCTAGAAAGTTTCTGTAAGATATGGATGAATGTTGTATTGGATAAAATAGTTGCATGATTATATATTGATGCAAAATAATTCTTCATTATGAATATACCTTATGAAATGTTTCTAACCATACAACTAATGCATTTGAATTGTAGGAAAGAACGTGTACAATCACCTACAAGAAAAGAAAGATGAGACTTGTTCCAAAGAACAAGTGGTGAAATTTCGAGAAATAATCCAAGATGAAGAACAATACGATGATACTTTCAAACAAAGAAGAGGTCTCAGACAGAGTGCAATTATATGACACTATTGAGCGACATCATTGATGCAGAACCTTCCAGCTATGAAGAAGTAGTGTTGTAATCTTATCGATCACATATGGTTACCAATAATACACACTAAAACATATAAATATAACACAGAGACAAGAGATAAGAACAGATAGAAATTAATAGTTTATATTACAATGAGTTCATACAAGGCAGAGAACTGAACTGAGTTCTTGTTTGGCTCAACAGCCTAATATATACAATTTACAAACAGTTACAAAATAACTACCCGTCGGTTTGGTGAACCGACACGACTGTTAGTTTAGACGACCTAATCTTCTAGTTAGTCGGCCAACCGACTTAGTCAGCTAATCGACTAAGTTGGCCCCTCGACTTAGTTGGCTGATCGACTAAGTCGGTCCATCGACTTAGTCGGCTAATCGACTAAGTCAGTCCTCATTCAAGTCGACTTGCTCCTTCTACATCTCCCCCACGAACAAAACGTTTCTTCGTCCCGAAGAAACATGGAGGTACAAAAAAGATGTTGAGGTCCGTCAAATGCTAATGTGGTGGGCTGTGTAGACGGATGGTTGGTCTTCTCTGGACATAGATGCCGACTATGGCCAGAGCTGTGATGGAAAGGTGATGCTGAAAATATATCCAACTCTGTAAAGCTTTCTGGATGTCGATAGTTAGGGTAGTTAGACTTGATAGGACCGACATCTTCTCTGAAATGGGTATTTCTGTAATCTTTTACATGTTGGGGCCCAATGACTGGTTCTGCTCTTCTGCGGTGTCGATGAGTCGTTTCATATGTGGGTAGATGATGTTGGCTTTCTCTAAGTTAGGAAGAGCCTATTGTACCCATTGATGTGCTTCCCGTTACAGCTTCTGTAGTTTGTTAGTCTCCAGCACAATCTGTTCTTCTATTGTCTGCCTGAGTTCTGCCTCTGTCATCTTTCGGCCCTCCAAGACCCGAATGCCTTGACGCGTCTGCCGTGTCTGCTGATAGACCTGCCCATAGTGAGTAGGCCAGTCTCTTAAGACTTCCTCGGTGACAACGGATTCTTCCATATGGTCTTGTAGAACTTTGTATGCTTTCGAGAAGGCAGTGTGTTGGGCCAGGAGCAGTCGGGTAGTCTCTTCCTTCTGTTCTTCCTTGGTTTCTTGGAGATGGGCCTGGATGGTCGATACCATGGTCTCGAAGAGCTGATATGATCTTTCAAGTGGTCGATCTGTGTTGACTTCGATAGGGCCTGGTCTCACGAACTGAGCTAGAGCTCTGCATTTTTCGAGAAACTCGACTGCTTCTGTATTTTTGTCTGTGAGCTCTTTACTTTTCCGTACCGTCCTTGTCTTTGCTTCTTTGGCCAAGGTTTTGAGGAGTTGGCCGACCTCTGTGTCAGTCAAGGAACTTGCATCCCTTAAGCTGATCCGTAGGCTGGAATTTTTTGTATGATGCTGTTTCTCCTTCTTGTGCTTGTCTACCTCTGGCTCCTGGGTACCTGCAGCAGTTGAGGGTGGGTCTGTGGTTGGCGGAATGGAAGCCGATGGTTTTTCTGGTTGGGGAGGTGGTATGACCACTTCTGGCTATGAGGATGTAGGTGGTTTTGAAAGGTTTGTCTGTGATTCCGGTAGTGGTGGGGGGGGGGGGGGGGGGTGGTGATGGTGGCGGTGGCGATGGAGTAGGGGAATGGGCGGGGGTAGCGGGGTTGGTTGGAGTGTGTTGTGAGATTTTGTCGGAAGAGATATCGGCTTCTGGCGGTGTAGCAGGTAGGTCATTCTGGGTTTCGAGGTCGATTGGCTCCATGATAGACTGCATTTCTCCAATCATGTTGCCTTCTTGGGTGGTTCGGGTGAATGTCGATGTGGTGTGTGCATAGATCTTTTTGCTTGCGTAGAGAGGAGTCGTTGTTTGAATTTTCTGAGCCGACTGAAACAGCTCAGGCAGGGTCTCGAAGAAAGCTTTGAGCTCGGTGTCTTTGTCAAACTTGGCCTTCACTGTCTCTGGGATTGCTTTTTGATATAGGTCGAGGGGGCTGACCGACTGCTGTGCCAGTGCTTGCTCCTCGACTACTGGTGTCAGTGATGGGGGTGGGGGGGTCGACACAAGATCGATGGCGTCTTCAGGTGTCTTCATTGTTTTGGCATTCTTTGGTCGACCTTCCGATGCTCTTGCTTTGAGAAATCATTGAAACTAAGTTTCAACTAGTACTTTGTTTGCAGCGGCATCCTCTACAATGTCGACGACCGCAGCTACTAGCTCCTATTCATCATCGGATGACTCAGCAATGATAAGCTTGTGTTTACCTTTGTCTTGTTGTACTTTTTGGGCTTTGATTTTCTTTCTGGTGGCAGCTATCTCCTTGGCCAATTTCTTGATGATGTCTTTTGATAGAGCATACTTGGGGTTGGCGGACTCGACTTCACCCATCGGTACTTGTGTTGGGGTGACACTTGCTGGGGCCGAGGAAGTTTGCTGCTGTGGTTGTGGTTCCGTCGGCTGGGTGTCGAATCACGGTTCGGTTGGAGGCTTGATGGTTATGTGTACCCAACCAGTGGGCTCGACCGGGGTGTCCTCCGACACAAATGTACTTATGTAGAGGTTGAGCTCATAATCTTCCTCTTTCTCCTGGTTGGTGAGTGGCTCAATGATTGAAAAGTCGACCTATTTTGCTGCCTCGGGTATTGTTATTCTTGTCTTCGCTTGTTGAGTTAATTCCTGAAAGATTTGGTCGACAGATGGGTAGTAGTCGAGGGTATTGGCTTTGGGGTTCTTGCCCTACATGTACCAAACCGCCATATGGTCAATCTCCAACTGTATGTGGGAGTTTGGCGGTAGATTTCATCGGATGTTCTGGGGCACCCTCCGTCTAGTTGTGCAAATTTTCAACTGTTGGAACCAATTTTCCAGAAACAGTTTCCCTTGCTGCAGCTCATGTGGGGTTCCTTTCTGTGAGAAGGGTTTAAACCTGTTCATGTTGAATTTTGTTGGTTCCCGGAAGACTGGACTTCCTACCAGACAAATGTGGTACATAACGATCCAAAGGATTAGGGAGGGGAACTTGATGATTCCTCCCATCTCTTGACATCGTTCGTAGACGGTTTTGATCATGTCGGTGACATAATCTCCCCATCGGTAAATTCGACCGTCAGTTGCGATTGTGTCAACGGTCTCCAATATTTCCATTTTGAGGTCGCTGCTCCAACCTGCTAAGGTAAGTGTGACGGTGATGATTTTAGCCACAATTTGTGGCATTCAAGTTGCAATCTGCTCGATCATCAACCCTTTGGAATTTTTCCCGGATGGTGATCCTGTGAGTTCTTGGACCAACCCTTCCTTAATTCCAATTGGTATAGGGTTTCCTTGGTTCGATAGACCAGTCAGTTTTGAGATGACATCCCTAGTAATGTCGATCGGTTCGTCGAAGTAGAACCAACCATTGTGGTATCGACTGATAGTGAATTTTACAGCCACTTCTTTTGTTCCACTAAAGCTGGCCATCAAGGGTGCATTGGGATAGTTAAAGATGGTGCTCCATCAGACTTTTTCAGCGGCTTGGGTCATTTTCTTGTCGATGAAGGCCCACTCTTGGATCTCGGTCCAGAGTTTCTGCCATTGGCCCTCCTGTACTTTGGTGTTCTTGATGTTTTTCAACCTGTGGACCAAGGGTGTATCTGCATCCTGGAGCTCTTTGGATTTGGTCGATGCTCGGGTGATTTTGGGGGCCATGGTGTCGGTTTGGTCAGGGTTATTACAGGGTTCTTGGATTTTGGTTGACTGAATATGCCGATGCTCTGTGTATAAAGGGTGTGGTGAATGAACCTTTGACAGTCCAGTATTTATAGGCGAGAGTGTGGTGGTGTGTTGTGATGGATGTATTGATGGCGGACTTAACATTCCAGCTGCAAGACACGAACGAGAAGTAATGGTGGCTTGCCTTTGGTGCTCGAGGTTATAAATGCGTGATGGGACTTTCGAGGTCGTTGGTTGGTGTCGGTGCTGAGAATGGTCGGCCGGACGGGTCGATGAAGATGGTCGAAGATGATGATGTATGTTGTCGAAGTAGTGAGTTCTTGTCATGTTTTGTTGTGTCGGGTGTATGATTTTATTTTGGAATTTTTATCTTTTTATGTGTTTTGGTTGCCAGTTAAGGTCGTTATATGATTTTATTTTTTTTTAACGTTTGAGTCGGTCTCCATTAACGAGCTTCCGAAATACTAGGCCCTGTAGCATCCTCAGTCAGACTGATCCATTGGGATGTATTTCTTCGACCACGTAAGGTCCCATCCATTATGTGTAGAGTTTCTTGGGTTTTCCTTTGACTCAACTATTATAGAGTAAGGCAAGGTCACCGATCGACAGGTTTTTGTTTTTGATGTTGCAGTCGTGCCAGGATTTCTGTTGTTTCTTCTGAATTTCCTAGTGTTGTATAGCCATGAGTGTGTGTTCTTCTAGCTTACTAAGTTGAAAGAGTCGATATTTTCTTGCATGTTCGAAATCGACATGTAGTAGTTATGCCACAATAGGTGTCTACTGTCGAAAATGTAGGGGGACGACTGCTTCCTGTCCGTAGACTAGTCGAAAGGGGGCTTGGTCAGTTGACCTTTTATAGGCTGTCCTGTACGCCCATAGGATTGTAGGGATTTTCTCGTCCCATTTGTCTTTTTCGATATTGCATATTTTGGTTAAGCCTTTTGTTAATGTTTTATTGAAAGCTTCAATCGCACCATTTGACTGTGGGTGATATGCTGTACTACGTCGGTGGTCGATGTGAAACTGGTCGGTCAAGTTTTTGATAGTTTTGTTGATAAAATGTGTCCCCTGGTCGCTAATCAATGTCAGTGGGCATCCAAATCTAGTGATGATGTTTTCGTAGATAAACTTATAGGCTACCTCACTTGAACATGTATCGACAAGTTCAGCTTCGGCCCATTTAGTGACATATTCTACTGCAGTGATAATATATCTTGCACCTGATTTTTTGGCTGGGATAGAAAATGGTCCTATGAAGTCTATATCCCAGATCTCGAATGTGAGACTAGGGTTTATAGATATCAAGGGAATTTTCGTGCTCAGCAGAGGTCGACTAAGTCGTTGACATCTGTCACATTGACTAACAAAAGTTTTGCAATCTTTGTGGAGTGTTAGCCACCATAATCCTGACTGTTGGATTTTCTTTGCAGTTGTGTCTGCTTGAAAATGTCCTCCTACAGGTCCATAATGTGCTTCATGCATGATCTGGTCTCGCTCATGTTTGAGTACACACCTCCTAAGAATGTTGTCGAGTCCCATTTTATATAAAAATCCATTGATGAGGCTGTATTGTGCAGCCTTCATAGCTAATATTTGTTTTTTCTTGGTATTCATACTTCCTGGTGCCTGACCGGTCTCTAAGAATTGAGCAATTTCCTCTAGTTCTGCTGGTACTGCTTCTATGCAGAATAAGTGGGCATCTGGTAAGTCGTCGTCGACTCCTGTTGGTTCCTCCCCTGTGTCTATGCGGGATAGATGGTCGGGCCCAACATTTAGCTTTCCTGGTCGAACAATGAATTCAAATTCAAATTCTTGGAAAAGAAGTAGCCATCGGCCAATTCTGCCATGATGGAGTGGTTTATTGACAAGGTACTTCAGGGATTGATGGTCGGTGTAGAATATGAATGGTTTGGCTAAAAGGTAATGTCGATACTTTTGTAGGGAAAATACCATACCTAGGGCTTCTCTTTCAGTGGTCGAGTAGTTTCTTTCAGCCTTATTTAGTTTTCGACTGTTGTAAACTACAGGGTAATCCATCCCATCATCCCTTGGTTGAGTCAGAATTGCTCCGATTGCTATTCTTGAGGCATCAATATGCACATGAAATTTGTTTGACCAGTTTGGAAATTTTAGAATGGGGGCTTCGACTAGTTTTCTTTTCAGTTTGTCTAAGGAGACTTGGCATTCATCTGTCCACTTAAACTCTTGATCTTCCTTTAGTAGTTCTTCAAGAGGATAGGTCATATCTGAATAGTGTCGTATGAATTTTCTATAATATCCTGTATGGCCAAGTAACACCCTGACTTGTTTGGGGTTTACTGGGGGTTTCAGGTCGAGGATAATCTTAATCTTGGCAAAGTTGACCTTGATGCCTTCTTTACAGACAATATGTCCTAAGAGTATGACTATGGGAGTCATAAAGATACATTTCTTAATATTCAGGGAAAGTTGAATCTGCTGACATCTTTCCAGCATAAGTCGTAGCCATGTGCAGTGATCTTTTAAGGTGGAGTATATTGTCCAATCGTTGAAGTATACTGCCATAGTCTTATATATGTACTCTTGGAATGTCTTGACAACAATTCAGGAAAACACTGCAGGTGCATTCTTTAACCCAAAAGGCATAACTTTGTAAGCAAAGGACCCAAATTCACACATAAATGTTGTCTTATTTTGGTCTTCTTTAGCTATGGGTACTTGGTTGTAGCCAGAGAATCCATCTGTAAATGAATAGCATTCATGGCCTGCAACTTCATTCAAAATTTCATCTGCATAAGGGGTGGGGAATGGGTCGGTCAGTGTGACTTTGTTGAGCTCCCGAAAATCAACACAGATTCTTAATCTTGTCGGTTCGTGTTTCTTGGGCTGTACGACCATGGGAGTTGCCCATTCCGACTGGTCGATAGGGTAGATGATCCCTACTGCTAACATATTGTCAACTTCCTTTTTAACTATTTCCTTGTACTTGTGGTGTTACGGAGAGAAATTCCTATGGCTTGGGGTACCACAACAGACAGCTAGACTCCAGAAATCAATCTTTCCCAATATGCAATAGAAATAAAAACATCTAACACTAAAGGATCGAACCTCGTACCTTATTCCGAACGGTTGAAGTAGATCCCCGTTGAGCTTTCCAATCTTCAGCTTGAATTGTTACAACACATCCTCAACAACAAGTAAACAATACAAGCATACTATATTTCATGGTGTTAGATCTATTCTAGCATATATAATCAATAATGTAAAAGCATTTAACATATTCCAATGGATACAATATTCAATCAAATACACATTACTGGACAGGAAAAGATATTTCTATTAATATGAATCAGAGATTACAAGTGACAACCTCTGACGGCACGTCTGCGAACTGGAGAAACTGAATCCCCCACTTGGGCCTCCACCACCTCAATCCTCCATCACTTCTATAGCAAGCTTACTAGCAAAAGGTAAGCTTGGGAAGAACACAACAGTGCTCCAAGGGATAAAGGGATGCAGACTCAAGCATAAGTTCTGGCAACAATGGACTATAGTTTTGTTACTCTCAATTCTCTCTTATGCTTTCAATGTACCAAGGGGTTCCTTATATAGCTTTTCAAAGGGATATTGAAAGGTCGAATCCGTGCGATCTCAAGGCATATGGAAGGCCAAGAGTCATATGAGTTGGATCCAAGTCAAGGAAAACTCCAAAAGGATTTGGATTATGCACACATCCTGATGTACGCGACTATAGGGGTCAAATATGCGTATGTACACGGTTATCGGGGAAAAATCCGCGTATATCACTTTTCTTATGTTTTTAGGGATGCTCAAAGACACATCAAAAGACAACAAGTGGTCCATAGGGGCTAATGAGTCTGCAGCAGGACAAGGGAAGGCCATACAATGTGTGATTCACCTAGTGTGGTGAAATCCACTATAACAGATGCCCCCTAATGTATGAGATCAGAGGGGTTATACGATGGCCGAAATACATTATAAGTCCATCCCAGAAAGGAAGTGATGAAGGTACCCAAATGGAATACCAACCACCCAATCAGCATAATACCATAATACAACTCTGCATATAACTGCAAATACATATAGCAGTCCCGGATACATAAGAGTACAATGGCCATGAATAGGCATGAAACATGATATCACATATGTGGTCATCACCACGTACAATATACATAGATCAGAATCTCCATGATGAAGATATACAAAGGACCATGATCTCCACAAGGGCTAAAGATATACAATAGACCAAAATCTCCATAGTGGCTGGAAATGTCTGACATATACTGGAACAAGTCATGAGAGCTGAAATCTCATGAACACTGGCACGATCAAGGAGGTAGCATATAATAGATGCCATCAATCTGGAAGGTCTTCTACACACACCGCTACGAGTACATGTCCTACTATGCGAATAGAGGTGTCAAGGTCGAACATAGTAGTCCATCGTCTGATTACCGGTCATTGATGTATACCGTTAACAGACGCGAGATCACCCACCGATAATGAAAATGGGAATCAAGGTACTAGAGTGCAAACTAACAAGTGTGAATAAATGTGTTGAGGTCGAACACTTGAGAGAGTCCATCGATCAGGGGACATTGATGTATTCCCAAAACTGTCGATGGCGAGAGAACCTGCTGCTGATGACTGCAAGTCTCAAGGCACTCAGAATGAATCTAGACTCCAATCCCAGAATAAATGATCTGAAGTCGATGGGATGAAATCCGCTGGAAGGAGGGAATTAGGGCATCCCCCATCATCCAACATGAGGTACTCAGCAAAGCTGTATAATGTGGAGGGACTCGATCATAAGGTGCACGAACTAGTAACTGTACCGGGAATGGCTGACATGCAAAGTCAAGATAACTGAGGAATGGCCGACTCAAGTTTCAACTTCCTTCGAACAAGAGCATAATGGTGTATGGTGACTGAAGAAAGGCAGCATAGACTCGATATACAAACTGGGACATCTCTATGACGCAGGAGGCATCAATAGAGGCTCCATAGGGACTAGAAGCATAACGAGTCAGTGGAGATAAACTCAGATAAACGAGTACAACTCCTAAAGTCAAACTATAACCCAACCAATGGATGTGATATACAGTGCTCTGTTCGAAGGCGACACGACTCGACAACTGCTAAAGATAATATCTTTTTCCGTCCGGCTTTTTGGTTTTTTAATTTTTTTTGGACTTTTTCAGTTATTTGAAAAGCTTGAAAAAAGAATAAACTAGCTTTATAGTTACAAACTAGGAGGAGACGAGTGTCATTAGGGAAAACAAACTAGTTCCAAGCAGTGGAACATAACTATGCTGAATGGAAGGACACATGTGTAGGATATCGACACTCGGGGGAAAATCCCCTCCCGGTAAAAAGGGACATCAAGCTGCGAAGGATATAAAAAATGGCTCTGCATGGCTAGACATGAGACAAGCTCGGGCTATATGGCTGAAACGCAATGTCAGGGGAGCCGGCATAAAGCTCAATAAGATAGGCAAAGCTCATGATAATGCATCCACAACTTGATACAAGGGAGTCCGGAGGGAACATGGCCAGCATAAGATCAAGAGGAGTATGAGGCTCTTGCGAAATGTCATGGCAATACTATACAATAGACTCCCACACCCTAGAGGGAGAAACATCGGCATGGGAACCAAATACAAATAAGGTGCTAACTAGGGTACCCATGTAAGGTGAGGCTCTACCACTCATATCATGCCACTTCTAAAGCAACAAGAAGGTTCCGTGACATAATAGAGTGGGTTCATACCTAAGGATATAGTGACATGGTCATAAGGTCATGCAAAATGCAAACGGTGGTGATCCTAACCTATATGCCAGTGTAGACATGATACTTGAGATGGGCATGAACGGGTCAATCCAAAGGCTGAAACGGCACTGCAAATGGTCTTCTACATCACAAATTATGTCAGAAACGGTCTAAAATGGTTAGAAACTATCAAAACTATAGAAAAGGGGGTAAAAATTTTCAAATATTTGAAAATTTTTCTATAAATAGTAAAAAATAGAAATCATTTGAAGCTTTTACCCATTGGAGCTCTGATTTTCAATTGCAAATTTCAAGAGATCCAGTCGGTGAAATTCACAACCGTTTCTTCCAGGTACTTACTCATGTTCTCAGCTTGCATTTCAATACAATTTTTTTAAGTTTTCATGGTCAATTGAGGCTGTTAAGGCCAAACTTACATGAGAGTTGCGGCCCACGTGGGTATCGAATCTTTTTCGGCGTATAGGGCTGGCTATACGCGAAAAAGAGGCTAGAAACCGTGTACATACGCGGCTGTTTGCAAAACAGCCGTGTATGATGCCGCGCAAGTGGATTTACAAGAATCTAATGGACATTTGGTCAATTTCTCATGTAGGATGGTGCTAGAATGGCGAGAACGTGAGCATGGTGAAGTAGAGGAAGCTGTAAGGGCCGACGTAAGGGCTTAGCAAGTATTACGTGCATGCGGACTCTATAAGTTTTGGTGCTTAGGTGGCTTGAGGGCCAAACTAGGGCTGCTACAGATGCTGGTAGACTATTGGGATCCGGACTCAGAGTCCTTCCAGATAGACGGTATGTCCCTCACCATTGAGGTGGAGGATATCTACTTCATCACAGGTCTATCTAGACGAGGGGAGGTGGTGAACCTTCGTTCCCGAGGTGGGCCAAGTCATGGGCTCACTATCGATGAGTACATAGTAGTGTACTGCTACCCAGATATTGAGAAGGTGGGGAGTCAAGTTCCCACCAACGCTATAAAGGTGCTGGGCCTAAAGGCCATACTACTGACGCTGGGCAGGATAGCAGGCATAGCATCACTCCATCAGGCCTCTCAAGCAAAGATGTTCTATGCGGTGGAGTGTATGAGACCGACTGTGTATGACTGGAGTACTACACTACTGAGCAACATGAAACATCAGCTCAGTGAGTGTAAGGCAGGCAGGATACAGAACTTCGGGTTCACCAGCATACTGAGCATGTTTTTCTTCGAGCGGGTTCCAGGATTGAGCCCTAGAGTGGATGTTCCGCTCCACAGGGTTTGAGATTCAGCCCAATGACATTGGGCAGACGCGATGCACAGACTGGGGGGTGGTAGGGTGGCCAACCCCTATCTAGCTGACTTTTTTCTATGGTGGCGACGACAGATTGTTGCCATAGATGACTACCCCTATGCAGGGATAGATTTCCGGGGGGATCCGGACATGCCATTGCACCAGGATCAGCATTCAGAGACATAGGTAACGAATCCAAACCCTCATTCATTTTTAAAAATTTTTGAATTATTTAATTTTTTTGTGTTTTCTTGATTATGGGAAATCAAAAAGACATGTTTTTGGGTGACAATACATAGTGACATCTACCATTCATGTGCAGATGTGGGACCACAGCGACCAGAGGGCTTCCCACGTCATAGACGGAGGGGAAGAGGAGACGATATCACCGGTGTGGATGTGGAGCGAATGCTCCAAAACATCCATACCAACTTCGTGCGACTGACTCATAGAGTTCCCATGGCGCACGTCGAGGACTTGCCTGAGGCCATGCAGCGACAGGTGGTGGGTGTACCACGCGCATGGGTGCGTTTATTCCGGTGGCTAGCTAGATCCATGGTGACATATCATGATCACAACCCTCCTCCACAAGACTAGACACCTAGGAGTGTATCTATTTTGTACTACCGTGTATATGATGGAAGCTTTGAAAGCTCCACTTTTGTATTATGACACTATGTATTACCACATTTTTGATGTATATAAAAAAGTTTTATGGTGATCGGTTTATTTATTTACATGTGTAAAAATTGTGTTTATGATTAATTTATAATGAATGAGACAAATGCCAATCTAACACGTAGTTAGCATATGAGTCAGCAATTTGATTATAATTTTTTGGAATGTGTGTATATGTGATACTCTCAAATTGACGTTCTAACAATCTCACCCGCAAGAATCTCCTCAATAACGTCGGATCTCTAACATGGTACAAACCATTTAGCTGTGACACTACTAACTCTAAATCAAGACATACCTCAAGAGAGAGAACACCATGCGAGATGGAATCCCGTAGAAGCTCAATAACGACGCTATATTCAGCAACATTGTTGGAAGATGGCCGTAGACATACACCTCCTGAAGATAGTACTTGACCCATAGGAGTATAAATCACTCAAGCAGCTGAGGCTGAGTGTTGAGTGTGACGGTTTGCACCATCCACGAATCCTATGTAAGTGGAAGATTCCATTGACATCTTCCACAAGAAACGAAAACTAATCACAAACACGATCACGATAAACGAGACCTAACTATGCAAAAAAGTTGTACAATAATATACAACAAGTAACCTTGGCTAAAGATCATGCATAGTATTTCTTAAGATAGAGCCCATTTCTAGACTCCGCTAAGGCTGTCCCTTCATAATCCACTAACTCGTAGGCACCCTTCTCTAAGACACGCTTAACCACGTAAGGACCACACCACATAGGATTGAACTTCCCTGCCCCCAAGGGTTCTTTCGATTGATCCCACAAAAGGACCAAGTCTCCCTCACTAAACACTCTTGGATGGACAGACTTATTGTATTGGGCCTTCAGGCGACGCTTATTAACCTCTAGAGTCACCAAGGCATCTCTACGCTGCTCATCGAGTTGCTCAAGGTGAACCAAACGCTCCTCCAAAGGTGAAGTGTCTGGTAAGAGTTCCACGGCTAACTTCAATGAAGGAATCTCCTCACGCTGCAAGTGATCAAGCTCTGGAAGAAAATCCGATCTATGATAGAACTTCTCTCATGGTGGCTCAACTCCTAACCTAGCCTTGATAATCACTTCATCTGAAGGGAAAAACGTATCAAGGCAATCGCGGGCATGAGAAGACTGTACTGCCCCCGTCGGCAGCATATAGGGGTCTTCCTCCTCCGTCCGCGAAGAGGAAGAACAAGGATTTGTAGAAAACTCAAGATTAGCTTGATAAGCAATCATAATTGCAGGCAACGACACACTTGTCTCGATGGACTCACTCGAAGGACTTGGTGAAGGAAGAATCCAAGGATCTCCCATATGACTCGTGCGAAAAGACACCGACTTTGTAGACGTGGAAGCACCATCGACACTCGATCCTATCATGAGGACGGGTGCAGAACAACTAAAGGTTCAGATAAGGGAAGGATACATTCCTACACCCACACTCCCAGTTGCCGGCTGGGAATGTTCAACTTTCAGAACCGAAGCTCCTGACGATGCAGTAACAGGCGGATTCTTGAATGCCATCTGATCAATCGTGACAATGTTCCCATTATGTGGAAAGCTTACAACGTGAAACATGGAAGACGCAACGGCTTGCATACTATACATCCAATTCCTTCCCAGTAAGAGATTGTAGTCAAGGGGTGCATCAACCAACTCAACCTCTATCGCAACGGTCTTCCCTCCCAAACGGACTTTAAGAGAAGGAAGTATACTGTGCGGCCTAAACGATCTCCCATTAAAAGCATTTAACATGGTCGTAGATTTCGACAGCTCAGGAGAACCAAGACCATTCCAACAAGACAAAGACATCACAGAAGCAGCAGGGCCCTCATCAATCACAGTCCACTTGACGGTCATATTAAGACACTCTACATGTATCAAAAGCGACACATAGTATGGCAAGCGAGGCTGATGTCCTGCGGTTTCAAATTTGATCATTGAGGAAGAATCATCACCATTCACACCAAGAGCGGAAAGCAAAGCCTTCCTTTGCGATGGACAACTCTGAAGCACCTCCAATGCAGACATCGCACAAGGAGTATGACCCAAGTCCTCGACAATTGAATAGTTCTGGGCAGATCGGGCATTTGGATTATGCCCCGAATGCTTAAGTACCCCCTTAGGAATGCGAGGTGCAGCTTCAGGTTTATCCGCAGGTTTCTCAATATGCAAAGGAGTTCCTGGTGGATCAGGTTCTTTGCCTGGGATGGGTTGCGACGAAGTATAATCTTTCGCATGTGTCACAACTTTCGCGGCACGGACCATATTAATGCACCCATGACCACTAGTCGCAGGTGGATCATCATCACTAGATTGGTCCTGGGACTTTGAGTTCATATTCTGGTTATATGGTAAAGGGTTCATTAACACAGCTGGGCCCTGTGCTATGAACTTCGAAGCTTCTTCCATCCTAGGGCACAAGTAAGTGAGGTGATTGTCCTTACATAGCTTGCAAGGAAACTTAACCTTACGTTTAGTCTGCTTGTCCCCCCCAACATTTTTATTGTTCTTGTCATTATTATTGGCATTTTCGTTCTTATTCCCACCCTTTTTATTGTTTTTACCCTTCTTTCGATTCCATCCAGGTTGCTGGTTACCCTTCTGGTCCGACGATTGCACAACATGTACATTCGTCGTTTGGGTAGGCTGAGACGAAGCCGTAGCTTGTCCCGAGGCAGATCGGTTAGTTGAGAACTGAGCTACTTGTTTCGCAACCAAACCTGTAGGTTTCTTACTTGCACAACCCACAATTCCATCGGCATGTGGCCCAGGTTTGACCTTGGGATCAAAACTCGAACGAGGAGCGTTGGGTATAATCTCATATAACAAACCAGACTGAGCATAGATCAAGTCTAGTTCCTGCGCCCTAAATATTGCTTGTTCCTCATTCTGCACTCCGGATGTGGAAACATCCTTCACTATATATGGCAATAAAGACTTGAGGAACCACTCAAGGAGGAACTCCGGCGGTATAAAGGCTTTAATTAATCTCTTCCGTCTTCACCACTCCTGAATATGATCATAAATATGGGTGGCTTTATCTTGCCGAAATGTCGACAAGAGTTCAGTACCAACATCATATCGCACTGGTAGCTGGAAGTGATTAAGGAAAGTCATCGCAAGGTCATCGAACAAAGTAAAGGCACCCCTAGGTAACTCTATATACCATTTCGCCGCAGGCCCTGTGAGGGTGCGTTGAAATAGTCTCAAACGAACTGAGTCCTGATGCAATGAATTGGAAGAGCACCATAGGTGGAATGTCGTAATGTGTTCACTCGGATCCTCTCCTAGTTTGCCTTTGAATTTAGGTATATCCGAAGGAAGCTTGGTAGGGACAGCCAGCCAAGCCGGGTCATGAGCTACAGGATCGTTCGTAACTCTAGATAAGTTAGGTAAATTGATTGTCGCGAGGAAAGGGAGCTTAGAATGATGAGTTCTAGGGGCCACTCCCTGGTTCATATAGGATTGATTGTCACCATGACTTTGGCCATAGTGACCTCCTCCCGTATGACCCGTATAAGGTGGCGTCGAAGCACCATAATGAAGTGGACCTTGACTAGAGGGAGCTACAAAGCCGTAAGCAGGAGGATAAGTAGGTTGTGAATACTTGCCTCCATAAGGTGCAGAAACCTGTCCATACTGCGTCCCATAATAGGATCCATAGGTCATCGCTGGCGATGCCCCATGAGACACTCCATAGGGAGGTACATACATTCCGGAAGTAGGAATATACATACCGGAAGTAGGGATATATGTCGAGGAAGTAGCAACCTGACCTCTAGAAACATGAACATAACCTCTCAAAACCACGGGTGGTATGTAGGCTTGAGACACAATGGGTCTAGTAATCACAGTATGGATCTGACTCGTAGCTACGTGCCGACTCGAAGGACCACGTGAGTAGGGTAGAGGGTTTGCATTTGAAGAGCTCGGAAGTGAGGACGAAGGAATCTCAGTAAGAAGATATGTGCTAGTGCCTATCGTCACTCGTCTGGAACCTGGTATCACTATGGGATCACTAACTCTAGACCTAGGAGGTATATAAGATGTAGCTTCCACCGCTGGGATGGAAGGTGCAATGTGACTAGTACTCCCAAACCTCTCCACAAGGTAAGGCATGGGATTGCCCCCAGGCATAGTGTTAGGGTCAAAGTCGGATTCGACATTAAATGACAAATCATGCATAGGAAAACCAGTCGTAGCATAACCACCGTAGCTAGTGCTGGCAGGTTCAAAGTGAGTCTCGGCGTCTTCCGGCATTCCATACCGGTA
Source organism: Pseudotsuga menziesii (assembly GCA_001517045.1). Lineage (NCBI taxonomy): Eukaryota > Viridiplantae > Streptophyta > Pinopsida > Pinales > Pinaceae > Pseudotsuga > Pseudotsuga menziesii. Next base: position 5,898 of record LPNX010789983.1, on the reverse strand, counting down.
ATGTATCAATGAGGGGTCTGGCCTAGAATGAATAGGTCTATCATGCATGGCACCTATCTCAAAAATCACAGGTCCTAACTCGGTTAGGTCGGGTGAAGGATCATAAGTAGGTGTAAAATCCCCATCGTCAACATGAATGGGAGGAGGAAGTGTCTCAGATGTATCCTCTAAATGATCTCCCATGGTGTGTGAATCAAAGTGTGTTGTAGTCCGCCTGGACTGTCTAGGTCCTTCTCCCAAAGGAGGAGGATCAGTAGAAGGCGAAAGTCCTGCTAAATGACGAGAACAGCGCGGAGCTGCACCCGAATCCACAATGACTCAAAAAATAGCAAAGACTCTCTATTTACGTCAACCCTAGGCCAACTAGTGTGCACAGAGCAATCACTAAAAATATAAAGCCAAAAGCAAGCAAACAAGGGCTAGATAAGTGAGCTCCCGAATGTGGCTGGTATGTCTCGCCTAGCAGAGGCTTGAGAGGCCCTTATCACCACAAGCGGAGGTTCGAAACCAATTATTGTGGCCCTCAGCTTCAACACGTAAAGCGACTGTGCTGTCCGACCCCAACCTGGCCGGGACACATGCAGAATAACCTCTACACGTACCCCCTCGATATCCTAGGTAAGGTTACTAAGGTCACCTCAATATAATCAATGCTCAGGCGGACAGTCGTGGGTGGGATTGACCGTATGGGCAGGGTAGCAAAGCCCGAAACTCCCAAAAGAGCCCCCAGATACGAATACAATCCTGGCTATATCACCGGTGCTACACAGTTATCGACCAGGGGTTATCCCAATCAGACAACCGCTCACACTGCCTAGTGCTTGACTCCCTTTTAAGAGGAGCTTCCTGAGAACGCCGGTTATACCAAGGATTTCACACACTCCCTGGACAGACACCTAATTGTTGTTGTTTAGTGATCTTGGAGAATTGACTTACATTGAACTATTCCAAGATCCTAAAACCTAAGCTTGTTGGTGCACCCTATAAAAGAAAAGAGTGTAATTCATTTTATTTAGCGTTGATTTTAGTTGGCTTTATTACTCAAAAATAGGATATGGTCGTGCAACTAATGGTGTTATGACGCAACAAGAAGTAAAATGCACACCTAACAATCAATGCAAATGCATTGTGTCCATGAAAACAGGGTATGCGTACTACGTGTAATGCACAATTTCTTCTTCAAATGCTGAATGCAAATTTCCCTATATGAAGTCCTAACTATTACTCCAAATCAAATCTAGATCTAGTGTAAGTACAATGCAAAGTGCAAAATGCAATGCATAATGAGAAGCAAATGTTTTTGGATTTTTTGAAAATAAAGAGATACCAAAAGCAAAAGAATGATTCTGCCCACCCCAGACTCTGCAAGCACACATAAACAACATTCCAGCAAAGCACTAAGGTAAAAGGACTCTAATGCACTAATCTCAAACAAAAAATCAAAGATGCCATGACAAGAACTTTCCTAAAAAAAGAAATTTAGGCTAAAAAAAAAGTTTCTGGTTAAAAAAAGAGGTATTAACAGACTCAGGTAGTGCCAAAGGAGACTCAGCAACTATCAGAACTCACCCAACAATCCACTATCTGCCACAAAAAGGTAAAAACCAGAGTATACGTGACTATGTGCAATAAACCCGCGTGTATACGCGAAAATCCCAGAGGAAACCGCATGTATATGCGACTGTAAGCAATAAACCCGCGTACAGGAAGAAAAAGATGCACAAATCCAAGGCAAACAGACAGGCTGAGACTTAATTTACACCAATCAGGCTCTACCAGGCATACATGCTCCCATACCCGACACAGAAACAAGAGAGAGAGAGAAATTCAAATACATTGAATGCCAAGAAACCAACCCCCAAAGGACAATTACTAGGAACTCCCCAGCGGAGTCGCCAATTCTATTACGAAGAGAAATTCCTATGGCTTGGGGTACCACAACAGACACCTAGACTCCAGAAATCAATCTTTCCCAATATGCAATAGAAATAAAAACATCTAACACTAAAGGATCGAACCTCGTACCTTATTCCGGACGGTTGAAGTAGATCCCCGTTGAGCTTTCCAATCTTTAGCTAATTGTTACAACACGTCCTCAACAACAAGTAAACAATACAAGCATACTATATTTCATGGTGTTAGATCTATTCTAGCATATATAATCAATAATGTAAAAGTATTTGACATATTCCAATGGATACAATATTCAATCAAATACACATTACTGGACAGGAAAAGATATTTCTATTAATATGAATCAGAGATTACAAGTGACAACCTCTAACGGCACGTCTGCGAACCGAAGAAACTGAATCCCCCACTTGGGCCTCCACCACCTCAATCCTCCATCACTTCGATAGCAAGCTTACTAGCAAAAGGCAAGCTTGGGAAGAACACAACAGTGCTCCGAGGGACAAAGGGATGCAAACTCAAGCATAAGTTTTGGCAACAATGGACTATAGTTTTGTTACTCTCAATTCTCTCTTATGCTTTCAATGTACCAAGGGGTTCCTTATATAGCTTTTCAAAGGGATATTGAAAGGTCGAATCCATGCGATCTCAAGGCATATGGAATGCCAGGAGTCATATGAGTCAGATCCAAGTCAAGGAAAACTCCAAAAGGATTTGGATTATGCACACATCCTGATGTACGTGACTATAGGGGTCAGATCCGCGTATGTACGCGGTTATCGGGGAAAAGCCACGTATATCACTTTTCTTATGTTTTTAGGGATGCTCAAGGACACATCAAAAGACAACAAGTGGTCCATAGGGGCTAATGAGTTTGCAGCGGGACAGGGGAAGGCCATACAATGTGTGATTCACCTAGTGTGGTGAAATCCACTATAACATGTGGGCCATTTTATAAGGCCTTTTCTTAACAGGTCGAACATCAGGTTTGGTATCAATTGTCATTTCTTCCATTTCTTGTACTAAGCCTTTTAAGTCTTTATAGTCCCTAACAAAGACATCCTAGAATTCTCTAATTAAGTGCACTATTTCAGTCGTCTATTGTTCGTTCCAATAGTCCCCAATCTTTCCGATTTTTGGTCGGTCGTTGTTTGAAATGTCGACCTGGTTAGTGTTTATCTTGGCATCTAGCCACTCTGGTGCTTTAGCTTCAATTGTCGGCTGACTTCCTTCTTTGAACTGTGAGAATGTGGTGGGGAAGTGGGTTGCAGTCATTCTGTCAAGGTCTGGTTTGTCGGTGGTTGCGACTTTCAGGATTGAGTGTATAGGTCTTGTTGTTTCAGTATGGTTGGATTTCCATCTGAAGCTCTTGCCGTCTGTGTGTTCAGTTTCCATTTGTAGATGGGTCGACTGGGGTGTCGACTTGGTTTGTATACTGTTACAGTCCTTGATTTGTCGATGGTCTTGGGAGGGTTGTTTTTTGGTCGGTTGAACAAACTGTTTGATTTTTTGTGCTATCTCAACCAATTTTTCATCTTGAGGTATGAATTTGAAGTCTTTGATAAAATTTTCCTTGAGTTTGTGCCAGAAGAAATTTTCACCTCTAGCTTCCTCCATTTTATACCATTTAGTTGGAAAGTTAGCTAGGGTTGAAGGGAACAAATGTGTCCAAGCTCTTTCATCCTTATAGCCAAGTCTTCTCCACTCCTTTTCACAAGTCTTGACATGTTCTTCTGGGTTTTGACCTTGGGTAAAAATAGGGATTTGGGCTTGTTGGGTTAACTTCTTCCCACCAAAACTCTCTACAAAGTAAGTTGAGGCAGTTGTCCAGGTCTGTAGTTTTGTCTGATGGGTTTCCCACCATCTAGCTGCTTGACCTGTAAACATTTCAACTAAGCTTTGAAGTTGACCATGTTCTCCAATATTTTTACATACTTGTTCGATGTGTAGGACTGGGGACTCCCTCTCCTTATACCTGGGTAATTGAGTAGTGTTTAAGTTGGTTGGTTGTAAGGTAGGACGTTCCCTGATTTTCTTGTCAAAGATTTTGGGAATAGTGGAGACTATGAAGCACTGTCGAGTGGGTTTTTTCTGTACTTTTTGTATAGTCCAGCACCCTCTTTCTTGTGTTTCATAATTTTATATTTCCCAGTCATACAATTCAGCATCTGAGTTATAACCAATTGAGTCTTGGTTACCTAAGTGAAGCTCCGAGTGGATGTTTGGTTCTGTGTATTCTGTATTGTTGTTGATCTGGTAAAGTTTTCTAACATCAAATTCCTCATCAATAGGTTTCGTCCAAGGGTCTCCTTGGGATGGGTGAATTGGTACAATGAATTTTTGACCATTTTCTTTTAACTTGATTCGTTCTTTGTCTAAGGATATGGATGCTTTCATCTTTCGTCCCCAAGTTCGACCGACTAGTGCTGGGAAGGATTTAGATCCTTCTTTTGGGTCAATAATTTCAAAATCCACCTTGGTCGAGATTCCTTTGATGGTCATGTTGACATTTTTCCAAACCCCAACGGGTTCAATGAGGCCTTGGTCGATGAGTTTTAGGTAAATGCCTGACTCATAGAGTCGAGGTTTTCCCATTTGTTCCCATGTATCCTGGGTCATGATATTCACTTGGGACCCAAAGTCGAGCTCGACTTGTCGGACGTGGTAACCTTCGATTTCCAGGTCGACAAGTGGGTCGGCATCACTTTTTTCTTTTTGGTTTAGGATGCATATATTTTTGGTTTGTTTTTCAGAGTTGGTGATTTTTATTTCATGCAGTAAGTCTATAAACTGAGATACTGATTTGTCAGATTGAACCAGTTGGATTACTTGATGTATTTTGGTGGGCCGACTGTTAACGATGTCTTCTTGTTGTGTAATGTCGTGGAATATGTGGGTGGCTTCTTGATATATTTGTTTTTCATGCATGGGGTCAGGATAACCATTTGTGTTTTTTATCTTACTAATTTGAGGGTTATCAGGGCCTGTTTTTGTGCCTTGTCGAGTGACAATATGTAGATTTTTAGTAGTTAACACATCATGCTTTTGGACACAAGACAAGACATTAAAATTTTTCTTGTTATTAATTTTCTCTAACATAGTAGGACAATCCTCAAGCGAGTGATCACCTACTCCACAGTGGTTACAGAATTTAAGATCAGTCCTATCCTTGTTTGGACAGTCGGTGTATTGGTGACCTTCTTTGTGACATATGAAGCACTGGTTGGGTCGACGCGGTTGTATGTCGCGATTCCTAATGAATCGACCTCTTCCTCCTTACCCTTGGCGTCGATTATTGTACCAACTCTCATATCGTTGGCCATCGTGTCTTTGTCTATTCTGGTCAGTTGCTGTATTGTTTTGCTCGTTATGTTGCGCGACTGCATTTGTTTGGTATATCATGTGATAGTTATATCGATTCTTGAGGTTTAATTTGTCAGGACCTGGAATTGTCCATTTTTCCACCACTTATTGACATACTTTTCATCCATTTTCCATCCATTTCTTACCATTATTCCTCATTTATCATTCCATTTTCCATTCATTTGTTGCAGCTGCGCATTGTACAGCCGCTACTTCCATTTGATATTTTAAGTGGTTAATAGTGACTATTTTCCTTTATCTTCGATGAATTAAAAGACTATTATGCATAATTTTACTAATGATGGTTTATGGAGTGATTTGCCACGTACAGGATGCTCACAGCCAGCTGTTACAGCCTTAACCAAAAACGCATGCCACATAAGAACACCTTGATTCGCGTCTTGATTTTCGGGCAGATGGAAACTAATCTCAAAAATCCGAGACATGGGTTTTGTGCGTAACATCCTCATTTACCTGACTCGCGAGGAAATCTCCAAACAAAGCTACGGTTTGCGATATGCAGTTGGTTCTTCGAAAGGGTATTTTCCAGATTTGGTGTTGCGGCCGGTTCCAAAGTTGCCAGTAGTTACGGCCATGTTTCAGCTGTTACAGATCACAAGCTGG
>LPNX010789960.1:278679-337492 GCA_001517045.1 Pseudotsuga menziesii | reverse complement strand
TTATCATCTTGCCCAACTTCATTTATTGGTTGGTATTCATTAACATGGCTGAAGGACAAATGTTCCTGTAGGTTTTGGACCAAAACCTACATTGACCAAAGCTCCTTTTACGTCCCGGAATGGTGCCTCGTGTTCCTTGATCCACCTTTCCCCTGATCAAGGATTTGGGTATTTCCTTTGCACACTCATGCTTGTGGAGGAGACTCCCAAATGATAGGCTTGATCTCTAAAGGGTCATTAACCTAAATTCCTCAAGGTGTCTTGATGCTTGATAAGGTAAGAAAACAAAACCTATAAAGTAGGTGAAGCAGGGGTTGAGAAAAAGAGACGTGTTGTAAGAGACGATAGCAACATTTTTGAATGTAGGAGAAATATTATATAGAACAATACTCACATATTTCAAATTTGATTTTTCCTTGCCAACATATATAATAATACCAACTTTTAGTTTCTTGAATCTTGCAATATACTCTAGAGTCTACACTATTGAAGTCTGCCATCTTGAGACTGGAGAGGTCCATTTTGCACTTTTGTTATACAAATACATGGTAATTTAAAAAAAAAAACACCTACAGCCGTAATTCACTCACTCAGTCTATAGATCTTGGATTCAAAGAAAAAACTTGGGAATTTTGTCCTTCCAGTTTAGTCCCCGACACACGCAAAAGCATGCAATATTTGTTCATGTTTATTTCCATTCCTGTTGCTCCACTATAGATGTCCATAATATCTGTATAGTGCTTCATTTCCCCTAAGGAACCTTGACCAAAAAGCAATATGCCATCTACAAACAATAGATGAGAGATGAACACAGAGCTTGCAATTTTTATTCTTCTAATGGATCATTCTCTTTTAGCCTCTGCTATCAACTTACTTAAACCTTCTGAGGCCTATAAAAACAGAAAGGGTGACGAAGGGGCAGCCTTGGTTGAGGACCCTAGAAGCATTGAAAAACTTGAAGGAGAGCCATTTATTAGGAGAGCAAAATAGGCCAAAGGCATAAAGCCCATGATCCATAGGTCAACTTAAACATATGCTCCTAATGTTAATAATTGTCTTTTTTACTGTTTTGGTTTTCATACTGATGAACACATCTCTTTTTTCACTAGCACTATTATTTCATAACATTCGCTTTTTATGTGATTATATTTTGACTAAAATTTTCTTCCACTAGGTGACAAGGATCATGCCTCTAGATGCAAGTAATCCATATGATGTGTTGGGCTTGAATAGAGGTGCATCAGCTGAGAGCATGAAGAAAAGGTGATTATTTTAACTTGTCCAAAATTATTTGGATATTAATTAGCAGAGTATCACTGTATATTTGAATGAATCAATATTCTAAACAAGAATGCATTAGATTTGTCTAGACTATAAATTGTATAAATAAGGAAAGCATCCTATTTGGAAACAAGCAAGATTTCCTACAAAGCAGACCAAATTATTCTACCATAGAATATGCTCCTAGCATAGAAAGAAGCTTGATCCATAGAATTCTGCCTTACAAAGGACGTCTGTATTGGAAAAGTCATGTTTCCCAGAAAGAAGCAGCTTGGATTTCAAAATTTCTTTTGAATTTATTTAGTAAGAGAAATTATTGCTTGGTCAAAGTCTCAGGCCTTGCCTAATTGGGGTTTTCATGTAATGAATCAACTTGCTGCTTTGATAGTTGGACATTGACCGCATAGGGTTGGGTTCATAGCATAGGAACTCTTTAAGAGGAAAATAAATTTATCATAAGTATAAGTAGGATTATCAAAGGATTATTTCTAAGTTGGATTGTTGTTCCAAAACGCCAATTACAATGTCCAGTAATATACCAAATGCATTAACCAATTGCTGAAAGATAAATTACATTTCTCGAAGAAAATCTGTAATTCCATCTATATGATTGAATAATTAATTTTTTCATGAACAATGAGAATGACATAAATAATACTTGTTATGTTTATTAGAACAATTTTAGCCATGCAAAAATACCTCAAAAAGGAATTTTGAATTATAGGACAAACGTATGGAGCCTGTATAGAGCATAAAAGGAATGATGGATAACTAATTTTCATTTGTTCCTTAATCTTTGTGGAATTGATTTTGAAGTTACTAAACCTGTGTTTTCGGAACAAATTCTCATTTTGTCTGAACTTGGCAGGGTTGGAATTAGACACTAGATTGTTATAATATTGAAATTTGGTCCTACTAGGGCTAATGACTGAATGCCATGTTTGCACAACTTCAAGCATTGAAAGTTGAAACTCTAGTGCTTGTATTCAAAAAATATTTTATGGTTCTGATAATCCAACCAAATGCATGTTTTCTCTGCCACATTCTCCTTTCAAAGCAAAGTCCAAGTTGAGTAGGTGCAAATGGTGTTTTATGCCTTCCTGTCCTTTATCACTAGGATTCTTTGCTATCTTCAAATTTGATTTTTCCTTGCCAACATATATAATCATACCAACTTTTAGTTTCTTGAATCTTGCAATATACTCTAGAGTCTACACTATTGAAGTCTTCCATCTTGAGACTGGAGAGGTTCGTTTTGCACTTTTGTTATACAAATACATGGTAATTTAAAAAAAAAAATACCTACAGCCGTCGGTTAAGCGACGGCCTGTAGGTAATTTTTTTAATTAAAAACACTGGTATCCGTCGCTTATCCGACGCTTTATATGTCGAATAACCGACGCCTTAAATTTACCCCCGTCGGTCAAGCGACGACATATAGGAAATTTTTTAATTAAAAACACTGGTATCCGTCTCTTATCCGACGCTTTAGATGTCGGATAACTGACGCCTCAAATTTACCCCTGTCGGTCACGCGACGGTTTCCAGGTATTTTTTAACGCTTGATATGTCGAATAACCGACGCCTTAAATTTACCCCCGTCGGTCAAGTGACGGCATATATGCGATTTTTTAATTAAAAACACTGGTATCCGTCTCTTATCCGACGCTTTAGATGTCGGATAACCGATGCCTCAAATTTACCCCCGTCGGTCAAGCGACGGTTTCCAGGTATTTTTTAAAATTTAATATACATTATCTGTTGGTAAAGCGACGGTTTCCAAGTTTTTTTTAAAATTTAATATACATTATCTGTCGGATAACCAACGCCTTAAATTTAACCCCGTCGGTAAAGCGATGGTTTCCAAGTGATTTTTTCAAAATTTAATATATATTAGATGTCGGATAACCGACGCTTTAGATTTAACCGATGGTAAACTGAGCTGTCGCTTAACTGACGGATTCAAGAGATGTCGGATAACCGACACAAAGTTTCCGACGCTTAAAAAAAATCATAGTGTCGTAGATGCGACAGAGAAGTGTCGAAAATCCGACAATACGGCCGTCAGATTTTTGGTCGAAATGTAGTAGTGTAACATAAGCGAGATTCGAAAAAGCTCAACGGGGATCTACTTCAACCATCCGGAATAAGGTATGATTCGAGATCCCTTAGTGTTAGATGTTTGTTTTCTCTTCCATATTGTGAACAAATTCATTTCTCATGTTTAGCTATCTGTTGTGGTACACCCCAAGCCATAGGAATTTTCTCTCCGTAATAGGAAGTTCTTCTAAACAAAAAGATATACATAAAGTTGAACTATATTGGAGATATACTTATCAAATGTTATAGTAGTAATAAGTGAGAAGATTAGAAACAAAAGAAATAGAACATAGCATAATTCAAAGCATCCTAAGGTAAGAGGAGGTGAAAGATAATGATGGAACTTGATAAACACTTTGAATAATCTAATCTAAGGTTCTAATGGTAAATATAACCATTATCTAATTACCAAATCAGAATATAATTCAAAAGCCAAAGAAACATAACCTTTAAATGGGCTTAAAACAAAATAGGAATATCAAAGGCTGAACAAAGGAATATATAACATTCTGAACGGATGATTTGAATGACTGTCTGTATACAGAAAACAGTAGAAAGTGGCCTAAATGATCTAATTATCAGCTGATTTTGTGCATATAGAAATAAGATGCATAAAGGACAGTCAATAGACTTATTGATTAATCAAACTAATAGTGAAAAGACTTGTGCTAATTAATGATTATAAAGAAACTACTTTCTATAAAACAAACTAAGGTATAACCAAAGTAAATTTATAAGAAAACAAGAGTTAACAAAACTCAACCTACTATAAATTGATTCTAGGATATAAAGCAATTCAGATCTACGTAGCTAGTGATATAAAATTAAACAACAGGCTGTAAAAAGATTGGAAAGGAAAACTAACTATGTGCAACTAATTATGTAATTCTAGAAATGAAACTATATTGACTGCAAAGTAATACTCACAATAAACACATGCTACAGGAGATAACTAAATAAACAATTACAGGAAACTAAATTACATGAGAAAACTAGAAATGAAACTATACTAATTGCAAGAAAGGAGATGGCGAAAATAGACACTAAAATGGAGACCGCAAGTTCTTAAGGGGCCCATCCAGCAATCAGGTTGTGCTTCAATCACTCACAGAGATAGGAGCATAAATGAGTAGCGGAAATATAACTTATATTAAAAATTCAGAATAGTATTACAGAGTTTCTCTCTTAACGTCGATTGATTAACATGCTAACCTATGCTCTCGCTTGGAGGAAGGTATATATAACATTTACAAGGATGAGCAGTTCAAACCTTTCAGTGGTCAACCGCTCCTAAAATAGTCAAGCATTATTATAAATAAACGACCATATGCCAAAACATAGTCATTCTCCTTCTCCTTCACATGACGGTTCTACTCACACGGGCTGTAGCATATAGTTTCTTGTTGACATGGGAATGAGTCGTGGTGTCAAACAGAGAAGGTAGGATGGAGAGCCTTGTAGAGCGAGGATCATCCAGTCATCAGATGAGTGGGAAACAGAGCAACTAAAAACCGTTCTACACTTTAACGTTTGGAAATATACCCACAAACAGTGCGCAGTTTGATTGGTAGGCTAAACGGTGAGTTGGATGCGATCTGCACATATCTAGCATGGGTGCATGCCCAATATCATCTTGCGCAAAGACTAAGACCTGCAAAACAATTTCATATATCAAACAAATTTCCAAATATCATCGAATTGATTAATAAAATCACGTAATAATAAGAATAAACCAGAATTTGCATAAATCCGAAATGTATTCGTACTTGAGGCTGAATGAGAAGATGTATGACAGGACTATGTCAAAAATGTGACAAACTAGATGTCAAAAGAGTAATTTATCATTCGAAAATAGTAAGAAAACTGGGATCAACATGCCTGCAATTTTTTCTTAGTTTGGATGTGAACAAAAATTTCATGGAACAAAGAAATTCTCGTCTAGGTAACCTCTTTTCTTATGTTTGTAACTACCATTCAGATAAAATATGAATGGTAAACTCGTTTCTTATGATTGTAATTATCACTTTCTCTGTAGAAATCTATGATAGTGTTCTATCTGGTTACTAAAAGGTCTATTATATGTTTCACTCAGGTGTTTGAATGTAGTTTAAAAATTCCTTTTCTCCTTTTATCGAAGTGAAAGAGCTCAATGTGCCTTCTCGAAAGCTTACATGGTAAAACCTATATCTCCTTCCATTTTCTTCCAGTTGTTATAGCATTGCATTTCTTTCCTGGGACTGAATTCCTACTATCCCAACAGATAACCAGAATCTATGTTTGTTCATGTGCCGCCTTTATGGCCTTTATGAAGGTGAAATACGCAGAATCTATGTTTGTTCATGTGCTTCCTTTATGGCCTTTATGAAGGTGAAATGAACTAATTCATTGTATGCAAAATTCTCAAAAATTTATATACTCCATTGAATTTGCTAGTTTAATTACTTCGGAAAATACCACTATGAGAAGAGATAAAGCCTGTTGTGCAGCGAGGACAAAGAGAGGTGAGAAACACACAGGCCAACTGAGAGGAGGTCCTAATCTTGTGTTCGAGAACGAGCCATAACTGCACCGCCTGCCATAACTGCAATTTTATTACCACACCGCATTCTCGAATACTTTCAGTGTGAAAATATGAAACTCAGTATTCATAATCCTGAAACTCGGAAGTTTTACCAAGAAAAAATACCCTACTTTGAATGGCTCCATTATTATACGAACAATCATCGATATAAATACTATGAATGGTTTTTTTTTTCAAAAAGTTTTGAAATCTACGATTATTGCGATTGTCGCCATCGTTGGTTGAGATTGTGGCTACTGTTTATTGCAGTATGTTTGATTTTAGGCAGAGAGGGCACGTGGAATATGCCTCATTTTTCTGACGGGGGTCAGTTATAGATCGTCCCAATAGCTTGTTATATATCTCGATAGCTTGCCAATGAGGAATACTGCAAAAGGTATTTTATGTGTCTAAAGGTATTTTATGGGTTTATGCTCTGCTTTTCCATTCTCTGAAAGTCCATAGGATTTCCTATCTTTTCGATTAGAGGTACTCACACAAGGAAAAAAACCCAAAGTGATTTCCCCAAGATACTTGAAATTTTGATATTATCATCTTGTCTATGTTCTGCAAAATATATACGTCATCATTAGATCTTGAAAAATGCGTGTCCACCAAACGCCATTGAATGATTATATTTATTTTAAGCGTGATGTGTTTGAACTTTGTTCAATGAAGAACTTGCAATCCAACGATTTCTCTCATGGTTATCATAGATAATGTTGTGAGTTTTGAGTTATACAAGCGTTTAATAACATTCTCTTTTTGTTTTTCAAACCTCCTTTTGCAGGCATTTAATAATACTCTTGGCAATAGGAAAGGTAGGTGGGAGATGAGGCTTGTTGACTCCCCTGAAAATAGAAAACAACTTGGATATTAAATAAATCCCGTTTCCGAGGGAATGATGGATCTTTCACAACCATGTAGCTTTGTCTCTTCTTGAAATAAACAATTATTAAATTTAATATATGCTTTTTTTTAAACGTGTTTAATATTTTATATAATGAGAGAAAAAATTAAATAGAGAAGTATTAAAAAACTGATAGCCAATATTGTCTGGTCAACTGAGGTTTAGACACTCAGGATTTTACATATAGCATGAAACATAAAACATAAACCAGGTTGGTTTTCATTTTCTATATATTAATACATATTGTTCTAATTTAGTGTAGAAATAGTTTATGCTATTTAAAATAGGATTGTGACTTTGTTTTAAAATTATCTATACTAAAATGGATTAATGTTTCTAGTATACTTAAAATATACCAACAAAATTAAACTTAACAATTTTGATTATCATCCGATTCAATAATGGTTATGGCATTATACATGTATTTTGATTAATTTTACAAAATATAAGGAAGGTTATATCAAATGTCACAAACATTTATTACTGTGTTAATGTGTTATGACTATTTTCATTTTGTAATCATTAATAGAATAACAAAGTTGAACAAGATTAGCTACTATAAAGAATATTGTATTGTTTGCTTGCTTGTAAATAGATATTTCAAGATACCAAAGAATCATTGTTTATATTTGTTCCAATAATGTTATTTGTTCAAGTAAAGAATATTGTATTGTTTACTTGCTTGTAAATAGATATTTCAAGATACCAAAGAATCATTGTTTATATTTGTTCCAATAATGTTATTTGTTCAAGACCAAAAAAACTAAAAACTAGCCCAGTGACAACTTTGGGACATTACCACTTTCTAACTTTTGTTTTATAAGTATATAGATTAGTTTTAATATTTATCATCTTAGATTTTATCATATTGAGTAAATATATAAAATTGTTTTAATTTTAATAAGTTTTTTAATTTATTGTGATTTAAAATTTTATAAAATTTATTTATATATAAAAAAAATTAAAATCAAATAATTGATTTTACATATAAAAATTTTATTTCTATCAAAATAATTAGATAGATATTTTTTTCATTTTGATAATAATAACTCTCTTTTTAATATATTTTTATTATCTTGATTTTTTTTAATGCTTGTGACACAGTAACCATTTCCATGTCTTTTTTGAGATCTAAGATTTGATGTTTCATGAAAGTTTGTCTTATAATTGTTTTGCAAATTTGTTGCATAGTTTATATGTAACAAATTTGCTAAACAATTATAAAGCAAACTTTCACTCAATATTACAAAACATTAAATTTTATAAAGAATTGATAAAAATTCTATAGTGCAGTTCAATTTATTCTATATGACAAGAAAAAGTGAAATGTGAATTTATATAAACAAATTAATAAAATCAGTATTCTTATAACACAAAAGCAATGCCATTTCACATAATCAAGAAACACTGAAGAATAACTAGATCCCTATTGGAAAATCTACATAAATAAATTTCCATGTCCATGAAGGCATGGACAAAGGTGTATAGAGTCTAATTAAATATTTGGGTTTTTAGGATTTTGTTTGAAAAGTGTTTTTTCACCATCCATGGCTTATCATTTAAGTATAGCTTGTTTTTGGGGTTTGTATTAAAATTCAAGGGTTGTTGATAAGCATATTTTGAGATGTTTTCCCTTTATTATGATAAGTATACATATAATTATAACTTTATTTTAATGTTTTTTAGGGTTTATGTTTCAAAGCATGATGTAAGAGTTAGGTTAGGTTGGGTTGGGTGGGGTTGTCATTATTGAGTTATATTAGATTGGGTTGGGTTTCTACTATTTACTATTTATTTTTACGAATAAATTAATCTATAATTTTATGAAAAGTAAAAACAATTGTTTCCTTAATTATATAGATTTTTTATAATTTATAATACAAAATTGAAAGTGATAAAAAATCGCAATACTTATTAGTATTGTAAAATAAAATAATTAGTAACAAAATTAATTTTTGAAGCTTCTTTTTATAAAAGGGCGACATCTTTTAAAGCTAAATAGTGTAAGTTGGATGATAGTCTTAAAACCATGTGCAAGGTCCCTCATAAAACCATGGGTTGTTTAGGAGGCCAACATTGTTTTTGGCAATAATTCAATTTTTATTTTTTATTATTTTGTTAGGTAGGAACATTTCAACATCTCCCCCATATTGTGTTGTTTTTCTAATCGGCATTTTTTTTGTGGATAAATAATTTTTTAATTTTTTATTGATTTTTAGGTAGGAACATTATAACATCTACCCATATTAGGATGTTTTTGGGGTCGGCATTTATTTTGGGGGATAACTAAATTTTTTGTTTTTTTATTATTTTGTTAGTAACAAACATAATATCGACAACCGTTCCAAGATAACGTTACACGATCTCCCTCATATTGGGCTATAAAGCACCTCTCGGTGCAACTAGCACATTCATTTAACTTGTGGTTGGTGTACACCCATAAGTCTCAAGTTAAGTGTCACTGATACGTTATGAGTTACTTGTTCTCCCCTTATTCTAGTTAAATGAGTTATCTCTCACAAACTGAGAGTTATCCATGCATCAATTATTTTTTATATTCTTTTTTTATAATAGTTTATTTTGAATTTGTAAAAAGTGACATATAATCAACATGGACAATATACTTGTCTCATCCTCGTCCATAATTCAAAAAGCATTAAATGCTTATCCACCCCAAAATCTCAAATAAAAATAATAATTTTTGTGTATCACAAATAATATATCTTTTATACTACTTCATGTTATTAACATAAAAACAGTGAAATTAATTTTTTTATAACAATGATTGAGGACGGCGAAGACTTGCAAGTCGTCCATATCCATTTTAATTTAAATTAAAGAAGCAACCATATATATTAAGGGAAACTGTCATATAAAATATCATAACACCGCTCATAGCTAACAAAACCCAGCCATACTCATTTCCATGGTTGATTTTTGGTACGTTTTCATCGACGTTAGCTGCCAAGAACTTTTTCAATGTGTTTTGCATCCATTTTTAAAAAAATTGCTCAATTCTTCTTCCTTGGCTTCCGTTGCTCAATTCTCTCTGTTAATCTTTAACCGCTTGTCTGTATGTCCCCCCAGCCTTGCTTGTCATATACTTGCTATAGACACAAACCAATTAATTTTCTCTTATGAAACCTTATAGTTGAGTTAGTTGGTAAATTTGTTTTATCCATGCATCATATTTTGTTTGATATTCTTTAGCACAGTACATGTAAAAAGCTTCACAGTGAAGTAAGCCCAAGTCTTATTGAATATGTAGACACCATCTTCCAAGCGGCCCGTATCCTTTCCCTTAAAGTGTATAGGGTAAACAGATAGTCATCTTCGTTCATACTTCCATCATAAATAGGGATTCGAGCTAGTTTCACAATTTTAGATTTTTTTGTGATGCTGTACATCTTTGTCCTCATCAAAATTCGTTGCATCATATCTATATTTGTCCTTTGTCGTTTCGAATTCACGAAATGACTCCCATGCATTTCTTGGACTACTTTGGCAGTTTCTCCACGGATGGAATGGTGAAATTCATATAAAAAGTGTACCATACAATATGTAAGTGTATGAGAGGACACTTGAACGACTTTGCCATTTCTCAACGGATTGAATAGGGAAATTCATATAGAAAGTGTACCGTACACTATGTAAGAGTGTACGAGAGGATAATGATAAAAAGTGTTAATTTCACCTTCTAACTATTAACTAGGACATTAAGCTTTAAATTCAATAAAAAACTAACCAAGTGATAAGTAGATTTAGGAAACAACAAACAACATGTCGGATTAAGTAGGTTTAGGAAACAACAAACAACATGTCATATTAAATGCCAAAGAAAGGTGGCCATACAATTGTATTGAATCACTTGGTAAGAGTAGTTTGTAATAGGTGGACTTTAAATCTTTTTATGAGAGGGTTCTTTCACGTCTTTATATAAGGAAAAGTAGCATGGAATGGGAAAGTTAGGGACCAAGAATTTATGATTTATCTTTTAGCCCCCTTCTCAATCGAATGGCTAGACCCACCTATTTTTAAGGTGTTGGAGAACCTTTACTCATCACTAACTATTAATGAATGTTGAGTATGAGTTCAGAAGGGGTCATTGTGATGATAGGGCTCCATTGGATGTTGATTGGTAATGATTGGAAGTTATATAAAAAGTGAACAACTCCCTCTTAGTTAAACCTTTGTACTAGGGCATTTATGCATCATGGGATTTTGATTTTTATGGGGTTGGGGGTTCACTAAGTAGGAAACATTATAATATTGTGAGTTTGTGGTATTTAGTACTCTAAAATATGGAGTATGAGTTCAGAAGGGGTCATTGTGATGATAGGGCTCCATTGGATGTTGATTGGTAATGATTGGAAGTTATATAAGAAGTGAACAACTCCCTCTTAGTTAAACCTTTGTACTAGGGCATTTATGCATCATTGGCTTTTGATTTTTATGGGGTTGGGGGTTCACTAAGTAGGAAACATTATAATATTGTGAGTTTGTGGTATTTAGTACTCTAAAATATGGAAGCAATATATTACAGGGTCAATAGGTATTTTTAATATATTAAAAGCATATAGATATCATAACAGTTTATAATTGTGTATCTACGAGGATGAATAGGGTATTTGGGTGTTTGAACATGTACTTTATGTTTACGTTTATGTAAGTTTTATTGTGTGTACGTTAGATTAATGTTTCAATTAGTATGATATGTGTGAAGGTGGTGTGAATCCAATTGTGTTTGGAGTTAGGGTGGTGTTTTAATATGTATGATTTGTGATTGTATATGATATGAAGTAGATTGGAATGATTGTGAATGAATTTGAGTTGTGTTTAGGGGGTTGTTCCCCATGTTGAAATATTTCCTCTCACTAAGATTTCATATTTTACCTTGCAAGGTTTCTAGGGTTTATAAGAGTTGTGTAATGTAATGTTCTGAGATCTGAAGTACAGATCAGAACACTAAACTTGCTGAAAATTAAATTAAAATTTTTGAACCAAACTTGTGCATTCAATCAGTTAAATTTGAACTAGGCAAATATGGGTATTTTTGTCGAGAAATGAATACACATGGCAGCGGATGATTGAATCAATCAAGGAAAAAATTTAGGACCGATATAGTGTCTTCCCTAACACATTTAGATCAAGGACCATTTAGGTTTCATAGTCAGATGTGCTGAAACTTACTCCCATGCTTTTGGGTCACCTAACTATGAAACTAGGAAGCACTTTTCTCATGAATCAACCAGGGGTTAGGGGAAAGGTTCAGATGTGTTTTATGACTGATAAAATGGATTAAATAAGGTTTCATATAGTAAAGTACAGATCTAAAGTGATTTGAGGTTTTTTGGGATGATTTGGGTAAAATTGACAATTTTGACCCAGAGATACCCTAGGCAGTGGAGGCTTCCCAAACAATGTACAACTAAAAAAAATCAGTTTCAAGGTTTGGATGGACATATGCGTCAATCAACAACATAAAACACTTTCTGAAATTGCATTTTGATGAACAAAACTGTCAGAATTAAATAAATAGTGAGACTAGTCAATATTTCCTAGTCATCTAGCTAGGGTGTACTGAAATGCATGAAATTTGTATCAGAAAGATATCAGGTCTGAGAATGGAATTTAACATAGCATAATATAGCTTCACTTAACATATTACACCATTCACGTTCATTCTCATGGCCATTACTCATCTATCATTGATTTAAACTAATAAAAAACACTCATTTAAGGACAAATTAGACCTTATTCATGGAAAACATGACATGTAATCTTATTGGACAGAATTATTATAGCATTAGAGAGATATTAATCATAGTTTATGGACTGATTCAAATCAATAGTCTTTGGAGGATTGATCACTCCAAAATTGGACTCAAAATAGTGGGAAAGAGACCCAAATCTTACATCAAGATGGATGGGAGCGTAGGAGAAGCTTTCACTTCACTAGAGCTCGACTTTATTGAAGAAAATGGTTTCCATGGATGTCTGATATGAATATATGGTGTTTTACATTATCTCACCAACACCTGCAATGAAACATAAAGGGAGGAAGAAGAGAGGGGATGGAAGGAATTGGGGCACATCTCCCAAAGGACTAATGAACAACACTCAATAGAAGCTATGGTTCACATGAACAAAAATAAATCATCAATAATACTAAGTAAAGGATCTCAAATTTCCTTTAAATAGATCATTGGTGACTTTTTGTGAAAGTCACTCACATGTTGGGAAACTTCCCCTTGCTCAAACCCTAACCCTAGCCAACTGGTGTTCCCTCCTTGAGTAATTGGAAAGTAGGGACCATGTGAGTTGTTTCCTTGTCCATGTCATTCATCTAACTTGGAAACTGCTCCCTCCTTAGGCCCAGAGTTTCTTCTTTTGTATATGACATCTTTTTCTTCCTTTCCTTCTTTTGTGTCGAGCCTCCAAAAAGGAAACTGCGCCCTCCTTGGTCAATTGTTTCCTTCTTTTCTCTATGACATATTTTCTGTCTTTCCTTCTTTTGAGACTGAGCCTCCAAAAGGAAACTATGCCCCCTTCAGTTAATTTTTTCCTGCTTTTCTTATGACAACATTTATTTTTCTTTTGGGACTTTCCTTCTTCCTCTGACTGCTTTCTTTTGTCAGTCTCTTGGCACTTTCTAAATCTCCTCCTTAGCAAGTTGGCTTTCCTATTGCACCCTCTTGACATGGCAAGCTTAATTCCACATATTATTTTCATATTAATTAAATAATAAAAATAAAACTAAGTATAATCCTCATAGATAATGTTTTGAAAAAATTCCCTAGGCTAGAGTAATTAATGTCACTTGGAATCTCTAGGAGTTTTGGCATGGTCAACAATTTGGTGATCAAAATTGAGGGGACATGAGAGTCCTGCCCTCAAAATCTACTTGTACCCAAGCAGAAGCAACAAAGGGTGCTACAGGATCTGCTGACCCACCCAAGTAACATATTCACTGGGTAATCCTTTCCACTGTATCATATATTATTTGATTGTTTTTTTCCTCAAATCCCTTTCTATACCCAACAACACTTTCTATGGTACTAAGACCAAATGGCCTTCATCATCCAGGGGTGGAATTTCTTCTAATGAAACTATCTTTTGGCTATCTTCTTTGTTCAGAAAGGATACATGGAAAACATTATGGATTTTACTGTTTTCTAGTAGTTGCAATTCGTAGGCCACTTCACCAAGTTTTCTTAGAATATTATAAGCCCCATAGAATCTTGGCTGAAGTTTTTCATGCCCTTTCTTCTTCAAAGAAGACTGTCTGTAAGGTTGTATCCATAGGTAGACTAAGTATTCTACTTGGAATACTCTGTCAATTTGTTGCGTATCTGCATACACCTTTTGATGGTTATGTTCCATCTTCAAATTCTCCTTCAATGCTCTTAGAATGTCTTTTGCAACTCATCTCTAGATTTTTGGGCTTTACAGTCTCCAAACATTAAATCTACAAAATTCAGAGGCTCATACCCATATAGGGCAATAAATGGGGTCATTCTGATAGAAATATGGAAGGTAGTATTATAATAGAACTCACCCAAGTGGAGCCAAGTTTCCCAAGATATTTGTTGTCTCGTAACATAATTATGGAGGTACCCTTCAAGTCATTAATTCACCCTTTCAGTTTTTCCTTTTGTCTAGGGTAATATCTTTTGCTCATGTTCAGGTTTTTTGCAACCAGCCCGAACAGTGCCTGCCAAAAAGAACTAGTGAACTTGTTATCTCTGTCACTGATTATAGTCCTAGGCATTCCATGCAACCTAAAAATATCCTTGAAGAATAGAGAAAAAACCTCACCAGATAAAATTGTGGATGTGATTTTAAAAAAGTGTGCAAATTTTGTTAACCTGTCAACCACCACATCAATTTTGTCTTTTCCTTGAAACTTTGGCATCCTAGTGATAGATTCCATGGAGACACTCTCCCATTTCTTTTCTGAAATAGGAAGAGGTTGCAGGAGTCCAGCAGGGTGTGTGTGTTCCAATTTATTATGTTGACATGCAACACATTCCCTCACATGCATGAGAACATCATTTTTGAGGACCTTCTGAGTGAGTCTCTGCCTTAACTTCCAATAAGTCTTCAGGAAATGAGGGCGGCCAGCCACTGGTGCATCATGTGCAGATTTCAAAATCATCTTCTTTAGTGCATATCTAGGAACTAAGAAGATTATGTTTTTGTATAAGATGAGGTCATCACATACATTGTACTCTTCATTCTATCTTACCCCATCTAAAACTTCCCAAGCAAGCTCATCCTTGGAATATTTGGTGGCCAATTGTATCTTCCGCTCAATCAACATCTGCACCAAAGAGAGTGTGGACTTACTAGAAAGTTCACCATCCA
Source organism: Pseudotsuga menziesii (assembly GCA_001517045.1). Classification (NCBI taxonomy): domain Eukaryota; kingdom Viridiplantae; phylum Streptophyta; class Pinopsida; order Pinales; family Pinaceae; genus Pseudotsuga; species Pseudotsuga menziesii. Next base: position 322,274 of record LPNX010789960.1, on the reverse strand, counting down.
GAACATTCATCTTCCTCTTCTTATATTTAATATCAAATTCATATGTCTGGACTTTTCTCACCCATTTTTGCTCCCTGTCATTGATCTCTTTCTGGATTAGGAAATGTCTAATACTGTTGTGATCAGTATTTAGTATGAATTTTCCTCCCACCAAATACTGTAAGAACTTGTCCAATGCATGCATAATGGCCAAGATATCCTTGTCATAGATTGAGTACAACCTCTCATGGGGCTGCAATTTTCTTCTCTCGAATGCAAAAGGGTGTCCTTCTTGCATCATGTTGCCTAACTTTTCCCCACTCTTGTGAACTAGGTTCAATAGACCCACAAGGACAACAAAACAACCAAAGACATTGAACCGATAGAGAAAGGTCAGTCGGAAACACCTATGAGGCATGCGTAGTCTCACCGTATATATCTTAATGTGTAACTGCCAAAACCATGTTTCTGCATTTGGTGAGGGATTACAGTTCCCTGGCGTGCAGCCAAGGAGCTCAATAGTTTCGAAAGGTTGGAGTCTCTATATTAGATTCACATTGGCACAACAATGTGACACAACCAATGTGTGACACAAACTTTTCGTTAACAACTTAACAACTAGCACATCTGTGTGATGCATATGCTTCCTTAACAATAAAAGATAGTGGCACGACTATATTGCAACTTAACATTAACTAAACAAGAAATAATACACAATACTTTGACGATGATTTAGTTATTCATTCATTCAACTAATTTTATCAATATTGCAACATTCATTTAAACAATAAGTATAAATAATAAAACATAACCAATAACTAATCACAACCATTTGACAAGCACATTCATTCGACACAAGATGTAACGTGGAAACCCAACCAGGAAAAACCACCAAGGTGCTCTTCAATTGGCATGAGAAATATATGGCACCTTACAGTCTACGACTTGACTACATACTTTTTGAGATATGTCTTTTTAGCTCAGACTCTTTCTATCTATCATGCTCTCTATTTTACTATGCTTTCTTCTACTCCTACTAATCCACACATAGCCTAGATCAACTCTTCTAATCTACTATATGTGCACTCAGCTGCAGACTCACTTACAAAGTCATCTGTGCACACAGCTGTAGATCTGTGGCTCAAAATCCTACTATAACTCTACTATCAATATTCTTCAATTATTTCCTATCTTCAGTGATTGAACGAAGTGAACCGAACCCTTATATAGAATGGGTTTCTCCTATATATAGATTCTACAAGACCGCGCAAGGTCAATTGAGTACAACGCATTTATTACAGTCATAAATAGACACAAAAACATCTTTCATTACATTTATCACATGCCATACTTAGCCATAAAATCATCCTTCATTACATTTATCAAAGTCCATAACTAGCCACAAAACATTCCTTCATTACATTCATCACAGGCCATACCTAGCCACAAAAATCTCTTTCAGTCCATTTGTACAATTCATAACTAGCCGCAAAAATTGTCCTTCAGTTTTCCATCGACTTGAGAACCTACAGTATTCCTAACCTATCACTTCCCATCCTTTACTCTTCTACCTTCCCGCAGATTCTATTTTCCTTCGTCTCACTAATATGTGTCGCATATTTCTTTCCAATGTGCTTCCTTTCCTTCCTTTAACTCTTCCTTCTTGTCGCGCACTTGTCTTTCCTGCCTTGTGCTTGCACTTCTACTTCTTCCTATGCTCTTTCCTATCCCAACACATCAGAAGAGATCCAGTTCCTTATTTGAATGCATCACATTCCAACACAAAGGTTTTGAGAAATATGGCAAGGAAAGTACCGAACATGTGCTCATTACCACCTTCAACCTCTGGAAATCCCGTTCATCCTCCTTATTCCAATTGAATGCACCCTTCTTGGTCAGATCTGTCAAGGGTGCAATGAACTTGGAGTAACCTTGGATAAATCCGTGATAGTAGTTGTAAAGGTGAATGAAGCCTATTAGTTTGGTCAGGTTCCTTGTGCTTGGCCAACTCACTATGGCCTCTAGATTTTGTTGGTCCATCTTGACCCCTTCTTGGCATATCACATGGCTGAGATATAGCAATTTTTTCATGCCAAACTCACACTTGGACATTTTAGCATAGAACAACAGATCCGCCAGTAACATGAGCACCACTTCTAAGTGATGCAGGTGCTCCTCTCATGTCCTAGTATAAATCATAAGATCATCAAAGAAAAAAATGAAATACTTACAGAGTTGCTTATGGAACACCTTGTTCATGCATGACTAGAAGGTTGGTGCAACATTATTCAAGCCAAATGGCATGACCAAAAACTCAAAATGGCCAAAATGACAATGGAAGGATGTCTTTTGTATGTCATCTTTCCTCATTCTGATTTGATGGTAACTAGATTGAAGATCTATCTTCGAGAAGAGTTTTGCTCCATGTAGTTCATCCATCAACTCATCAATCCGGGAAATCGGGTACCGATTATTTATGGTATTCTTTTTCAAGGCCCGATAATCTATGCACATCCTAAGTGTCCCATCCTTCTTCTTCACTAGAACCACTGAAGAAGAAAAAGGATGAGAACTTGGTTTAATGAGGCCCAACTCAAGGAGCTCCTCAATGGACTTCTCAATATCATCCTTGAATCTCTTCAAAATCCTATAGGGGAGTATTTTTATTGGAAGTGTGCCAAATTCCAGCTCAATCTGGTGTTCAATGCCATGGCCAGGTGGCCTTCCATTTTGAAGGTTTTAAAAAACCCCTTGTGCTTGTGCAACAATTTTTTTATGTCTTTGGGCTTGGAGGAAACCTTGGAAGTAGTTCCCTCAGTGGTAATATGGAATTTCACAACCCATTCAATGTCCTCATTCCTTATAATGGATCTCATACTGTTGACATGAATTAATTTTCTTGGGTAAGTATCCATTCCCTTCAGAACCACTAGTTTTCCTTCAGCATCTTTGAAACATATTTGGGGTACTTGGTAATTCACGGAGTGTTATTCAACAGAGTACAACAATTGAAATCCCAACACCGTGTTGGTGTCTACCACATTGACAACATAAAATTTTTATTTCACCGTGCAGTCTCCTAGATTCACTTGCAGGACTGGAATCCATCGATTGCATTCCATGGTATGATTCCCTGGGAAGACCACAATGAATCCTTCAAAGGACCTAGTCAACAATTTTATTTTCTCCACTAGGCTTGCATCAATAAAATTTTGGGTGGAAACCCCATCAACAAGGATTTTTATTATGTGGCATTGCAGTACTCCTTTCAACCCCAATTTATCAAACTAGGGTACTCCAATGAGTACTACAATTTTTCTGCTAGTTTGATGGATTTTCTCATCTTCTTTAGTTGTTTCATATTCCCCATCATCCATTTCATCTTCTTCCACCATCTCCTCATCACTTTTGGAAAACACTTAAATGTAGTGTACCTTCCCTTTGACACAATTCTGGCATTGAATCCAAGGTTCTTGGTAGGAAAACTAGATCTTTTTCATTCTTAGTTTATCTTGATCTTTGTAGGAGTAATATTTCTTTCCAACGATAGGCAAACCCCTCACCAAAGGTATTTTATTCTTCCATTTAGGAGGCATAGGAGGTCTAGGAGGTATAGAAGGATACTTGGTCCTCAGAATTGCATCTTGTAGGTCTCTAGTTCTTCTCCCCACTTCTTGCAGAGTCATGGGTCTGTAAGCTTTCACCATCCCTTTCAGAGGTTGAACTAGTCCTTCTATAAACAAGAGGATAAACCTTGCTTCTAATATATTAGTGACCATTATGATCACCTTTTGGAATTCTGATATGTAATAATCAGGAGTTCCCACTTGTCTAATATGTGCCAAATCACGGAAAGAGATATCAATATCTCTCCAGTCATACCTTTTTGTTAGTCTCCAAGTGAATTCCTCGTAGGTGACTACTTGACCATGGCCCAGGGTCTTCATGCCATGAAACCATCAACAAATGGCCTCCCCATCAATATGTAAGGCTTCCAACTTGATGGAGTCCCTCTCTTCCATAGGATCCAATTTTAAATAAGTGTCCATTTTCTGGATCCAAGAGATGACTGAGCACTTGGAAGTGCCATCAAAGTATGGAAAGGTGATTTTTCCAATGGAATTCTTCAACTTAGAATTCTTATTGGAATCCTTTGAAATCCTCTTGGATGCCCCTTATACTGAGCTTCACAAAAATCTATGAATGGAAGAACCCTTTTGCACTCATCGCTCAAGGTTTGATGAACAACAAACTTCTCCTCCCATGAAGAAATTGTTTCAGTATGCACTTCAGTGTCTTCCTTTTCCACAAAATTAGGCATGGTAGGTTGAGGCTGCAACTTAGGTTCATCTCTATACTATAGAGGATTATTCTGAGTCCCATTCTTCAAGAAAATATATCCACCCATGATCTTTCTCTCTTCACACTGGGATCCAATGTTGTTCCCTTCTCCATCTCTAGCACCCAGCTGCTTAGCTAGGAATTATCTGGTATCTTGACTAGACTAAATGATAATGGTTGAAATGTCCTAGAAACCTTTCAAAATGTTCTTCACAAATTTTCTGAACTCATCCTTCTCTGCATGGAATCTCCCTTCCACAAATTCAACTTCCTCCCCTTGAGGGATCATTCTTTTAGAATCAAAATTATATTTTGGACCCATTGATGAATATCAAGAGAAGGTATGGAGGACCACGCTCTGATACCACTATAATTTTTCTATATCTAATGTACATACCATAACACTAAAGTTGCTTCAAATTAAATTAAAATTTCTGAACCAAACTTGTGCATTCAATCAGTCAAATTTGAACTAGGCAAATAGGGGTATTTTTGCTGAGAAATGAATACACATGGAAGCAGATGCTGGAATAAATGAAGGAAAAATTTAGGATTGATAGAGTGTCTTACCCAACACATTTATATTAGGTACCATTTTTTGGAGTCATTATCCAACCCACACACCTTTATTTGGTCAATTTGGCCTAATTACCCACTATCCTAAGTTAATTGACTCAAATTACTGACATTAGCATCAACACACTAGCGCACTCCTGACATTAGCATCAACACTAGCACACTCCTTCAATCAGGGAGAAAATATGGGATGATATTCTTGTCATAAGTGTACCAATTAGTTAACTAAATGTTGTTTTATCTAACAATCAATTAAGTTGAGTTGGAAAAGTGCCTTCCTCATCCATTTGTCTATTTTGGGCTGATTTGGGTTATCTGGAGTGATTTAAGGTGCCTCTAATAACTTCTGGTGACTAGTTTTAGTTCAGTTCAGTTCATCGGATCTGACCTGAGTTAGATATGCACCCCACCTACTTATTGACATGCAGTTGAGCTCTATTTAGTTAGAATCAGTCATTATTGGCCTCCAATTTAGTTAGGAATCAGTTAGACTCAACTATGGCTATTATTAGTGGTTAACTAGTGTGTTTAGTGTGGCTAACTAACAGCTAAGCCACTCTCATGTGTGCAATTCAAATTACCTCCTTGGGATTCAAATTGTCTTGCTATTCATGTAAGTGTGTGACATTGTATCACCATGTCATTATTTATCATTAATAATATACAGCTGCAACCTCTAATTGCAGCACTGTTATGTCAATTTGTGTGTAAATTGTCTTGAATATTCTGTAAGATTATACTTTAGTCTCAAGATTGTTATGATTGAATTTCACATGGCATCAAATCCATAGTGGGACAAAGCTCTTCTTCTCAAAATCAAGATTTTTGATAGATCTAGCATGCATTTTGAGCAAAAAGCTCAAAAATTCCAGCACTGCACCAAAAGCTGAAGGTTTACACCATAAGTCCTAAGCAAAGGAATTGTTGATCAAGCTTGGTTGATTAACTAAGCTGGGTGTGATGAAAACCTCAAAAGTGCACGTTGTTCGACCTTATGATGCCCTTTTTCCATTTTTTGCAGGTTTTTTGGAAGAATTCTATTGCATTTGCTACAATAGAAAAATGGCTTCTACTATGGATCCTCTTACTCTTTTCAATTACCACTAATGGATGGGAGACATGGAGATTCAATTGCATTCCAAGGGACTCTACAGAGTCATAATGGACAACGAAATAGAGACAAACCATGTTGTGGACAAAGCACGATACCAGAACAAGATGGATGAAGCTTTTGGGTTTCTGTGCTTGTCGATTTCCAAACATCTTCATTTCCATGTCACTAGATTGAATAATTCGAAGGATATTTTGGATAAACTTCCTGATCTATTTGATAAGGAAGATGACATGCATATTTATTGGCTAGAGAATGAGCCAATTTCTCTTCACCCAAGTAATTTTGAAACTCTCAATGAATTCTTCACCAAATTCAAGCACCTAGTGCTCTAGTTGAAGCGGTGTGAAGTGGAGAAAGAGGATGATTAGTTCATTCTCTCCATTCTTTCAAAACTTGGATCAGATTACTCAGTATTTGTTTCGACATTCCATACCGAGAAGCTAACAACCCCAAATTGGAAAATTCCTTCTCTCAATCCATTCATTGATTCCCTCACAAATGAGCATGAAAAGCTTGTGCAAATGGGGATCATCAGATCCTCCAAATATCAAGCACGGTTTTCTTTGTGCGCAAAGACATGAAGGGTAAAGGAAATAAAAAGAATTGAAAGACTATTTTTTTTGCTCCAAATCTAAAGGAGAAGAACCAGCAACAAGAAGAGCCTTCCGGCTCAAAGAAGCACAAGAACCAAGGAAACCAAGGCAAATAAAAAGTCAAGTGTTCCTATTGTAGGAAGGGATTTCACCCTGAACATGCCTCCATGAAGAAAAATGTTAATGAAATGACTCTTCTCCTTGAGAGGAACAATATCAATCTTCCAGAGAGTGTTTGGAAGAGATATAATCATGATCAAGACATCCAGCGAGAAAGAGGACATGTCCTCATGGCAAGTAATTTGAAGCCTAGAGATATCCTCATAGACTCTGGTTCTCTGAACCATATGATGGAATGAAAACAATCCTTTTCTTCCCTTGAATCTGAAAAAATCATTCCCATCCACATGGGAGATGATTCTAAGATCATTTCGAAGGAAAATGTACTGTAAAACTTGAACATGGCAGCTTTTTTGATGTTCTGTATGTACCTTCCTTGGAATTAAATATATTGAGTGTATATCAAATGACACATACCAAAGTTCCCAATAGAGTCACTTTAAACCTTAATGATTTTGAGATCATAGAGATTGCATCTAGGAAACTCGTTGCAACAAGCATAGCAAATCATCATGCTAAGGTCTATGAGTTTTCCAAGTTTATGGCTGATGAAAATACCGCTGCTCTTCTGACTCATGGGAATGAGGTCACTGGGATTTGACATGAGAGATTTAGTCATTTGAAATTCAATACTTGTAGCAAATTCAAAAACATTCCATGGTTGAAGGCCTCCCAACCATCAAAACTTCCAATGGAATTTGCAAAGGTTGCATTGTTGAAAAACACCTTGAGCACAAGTTTGATCGGGGAAGGGAAAGCCATGAATTTTTTTTGGGGGGGATGATTCATTCTTATATCAGTGGACCCATGCCTACAACATCGATGAGTGTTTCATGGTATGTACTCTCCTTCATCGATGACTTTTCTAGATACACTTGGGTTTTCTTCTTAAAGAAAAAATCTGAAGTTTTGGAACGATTCATTGAGAATTCCTCTAGGAGGAATATAAAGTTTTTCATATATGATAATGGAGGAGAGTATATCAAATCTTAATTTCTGCAAATATGTTCTAACAATGGATCCAAATCCAGCACTCCATTCCCTACACACCCCAGCAAAACGGTGTAGCAGAAAGGAAAAAGCGAGCCCTCAAAGAGACAGTTACCTGCATGCCTGGAAGCCAAAGGTTTGGATGCAAACCTATGGGATGAGGCTATGAATGTTTATGATCACATTCAAAAAAAAATTCCTCACTCTTTCATTAAAGGAAATAATCCTTTTTAACCCTATTTTTGACACAAATCGGATATGTCAAATTTCAAGGTTTTTGGGTCCACTGCATGGGCTCGAATTCCACTTGACAAGAGGAAATATTTGCGACCGCAAGCTATTGAATGTTTGTTCATTGGATATATATAAGAATGAAATGGATTAAAACTTTTTAATATCAGAACCAAACAAATATTCATTGAGATAAGTGTCCATTTTGAAGAACCTCTCTAATAGGTAGAACTAGTCGAGGAAAACAATGCTGAAATTCCCTCTTGTTCTGTTGATCATTTGGATTATAAAAATGGGAGTGAAGGCTCTAATATTTCAGGTCTGATGTATGATATCAGTGAGAAAAATATATCAGTTTTAGAATCAGATTCTTATTTTTCCACTCATCTCTTAACTTGGGCCAAAAAGACACTCTCTTTCACTGGGACAAACATTGGAAATCCTGTTGATCGAAGAAGAACCCGAATTGATTTTCAAAGAGCAGGTAGTTCTCTCTCTTTTCATGATTCCTTGTTGTCTGATACTAGTTATTTGATGATTGGGTCTCATACAAATTCCTACTACCATGCTCTGAAATATCCGATATGGCAAGCTGCAATGGACGAAGAATTCAACTCTCTTGGAAAAAATGCAACTTGGGAGCTAGTTTCCCTTCCACCTAGGATGGAACTGGTTCAATGCAAGTGGGTATATCAGAAAAAGGTTGCTGCAGATGGCACAACCTACAAATAAAAACCACATCTAGTTACAAAAGGGTTCTCCTAGGTCCAAGGAGTGGACTATCATGAGATCTTTGTACCGGTGGAAAATATGGATTTCGTAAGCCTTGTTTTGGCCATTACCGTATCCAAGCACTGGGAGGTGCATCATATGGATGTCAAGAGTGTTTTTATTAATGGATACCTGAGATAGGAGATATACATGAAGCAGCCTAAATACTATACATCATATCCTTCCTTGGTGTGTAAGTTGCATAAATCATTATATGGGTCGAAACATGCCCCAAGATCTTGGTATGCCAAAATGGATGCCTTTATTCTCTCATAGAACTTACATAGATGAAAATATGATCCTAATGTATATTTTCAGCAGTATGATAGTAATATTATGATTATAGTATTATATGTTGATGATATTTTGATAACAGGAAGCACACTTGTTTCTATTTCCTTTATAAAAGCTGCTCTTCATGATGGTTTTAAAACGAGTGATTTTTTCCTATTGAGATAGTTTCTCGAGCTTGAAATCACACAAGACTTTGATGGGATAATAATAACTCAATATAAATATATTGCAGAACTATTAATTAATTTTAAAATGGATGATTTCAAGGCTGCACCATTTCCTTTCCTCTCAAGAACCAGTCTTGAAGGGGGAAAATCCACTCCATCCATGGATTGCATTATTTACTACCAGTTGATAAGAAGATTTCTATACTTGAAAAATTCAAGGAATTACATTTGTTATGTAGTGAATGATGTATCAAGATATATGAAGCAGCCTCATGAGATCCATTGGAAGACAACCAAGAGGATCCTTTGGTACATTCAGGGAACTAGATCCTACAACATTGACTATGCTGCTGATTCTGAGCTAGACTTGGTCAGTTTTACAGATTAATATTGGGAAAAGGATTCCATAGATCGGAAGTCCAATTTTGAGTATGTGTTTATTCTTGGTGGTGGCCCCATTTTCTGGTCTAGCAAAAATCATGTTGCCATTGCACTATCTTCAGCAGAGGCCAAGTACAGGGGAGTAGTGAATGCTTGCATCCAGGCAGTTTGGATGCAAGGAATTCTGTCAAATTTTGAGATTGGTAGTGCTTTTCCCACAGTAATATTTTGTGACAAGCAAAGAACTATCAATATCTCAATGGATCCTTTTCAGCAGAAGAGGACCAAACATGTTTAGATCCACATGCACTACATTAGGGAGTTGGTGCATGACATGACAATTGTTCTACAATATTGCCCTATAGATGAGCAAATTGCAGATATTTTCACCAAAAAATTTACTGAGAAAAATTTCACTTACCTCTGTTCAGTGTTGGGGGTGAGTTCATCAAGGTGAAGGAAGTTACTTATTAAGTGTTCATCTTGAGAGGACCTTTTTCCCACTGGGTTTTCCCTCTTTCCTCACTTATCATTTATTTTGAGCATTTTAGAGTTACTTTTATGTGCAGGGTGACCTATAGCCTTTGTTTCCAGGGCCCTAGCATTTTATTTTTACTCCTCCACATGAGTATAGATTAAGGGGGTGCGTTGGAGTCATTATATAACCCACACACATTTATTTGGTAAATTTGGACTAATTAACCAATATCCTAAGTTAATTGACTCGAATTACTGACATCAACATTAGTGTAATGTCCCCAGTTTTAATAATTGCATAGAAGAACAATTGCATCAATCCTACTAGTTCCCTAGGTTGGATGGATACATTTGCAATTTTAGTAAGGGAGATAATAAATTATGTTCATACATTAGAATGGAATAAATATTAATAATGGATCTTATTAAATAAATACAAGATAAAATTGAAGTGGCAATGGAGCATTGAGACACATGGAGACTATGAGGCCCACACAAGCTAGACATTTGGTGCCACATGGAATCCTCCTCTTGCAATTTCGAATCTATGGGATGCCTAAAGGTTCCTAAATGAGTTATAAGGATAATACACTTGTACATATGCATCATAGGTCTAATTTTTGAGGATATGTAACTTACATGGGAGAGGAAGAATCATTTTGGAGCTAGTGGTACACTTGGACTAGATTCCATAGCTATATGACAACAATGATGAAGCTGCTATGACACCTATGAAACAAATCAAATATAAAGGATGAAATTTGACATATTTTACATTTCAGTTTGAAATATATCATCCAATAGAGCTCTTGTGGAGTTGGGGAAGCTCAATCGACTCCAACTCAAATTTGGGGAAGGTGGAAGGCTAGGAAAGGAAGGACACATGGAAAATCATGAGAAAACACCCAAATTAAAATTGGATTGACTTTGTGTATGAATTGGGAAAATTATAAGGCTAAGGATTTTTATAAAATATAGGAAGCAACCAAGAGAATGATTTTTGATCATTTGAGAAATTGTCATTTGTGAATTGTGAGAGCTAGTGGATGACTAGTTTTCTTCCCTTAGCCAATTTCGAGGGTGAAAGATTCCCATCCAAGTTGGTGTTTGGAGAGGCCACTCATGTATTTCAAGGATATTTAATTTAGCACTATTTTCAGGTTTAATATACATGAAATCTTGATGATTCTTCTATTGCATAACTTCCTCTCAACTATTTCCAATTTTGATGCCATATTCATGCTCATGGAGGGATTGTGCCTTGGGTGAGCTCATGTACTCTTTGGGAGAAATATTCCTGATATGTTTATGATTTTAATTGGTAAATATTCTATCTTATTCACTCTTAGAAATTTTAAAGTCGAAATACCCAATATTTGTATGTCAACATGACTTTTAATGAGCAAACAATGACCATTTCCACTCTATTTTGATATATGCCATGGTAATGCTTATTATTTCGAATGGAGGAATGTCTATATGATAAATGTATGATGAATTTAATTTAATAACTTCTTATTTTAAGTCTCATGTTCATTATTTAATAATTGGAATCCATTTTACTCATGTTTATTGCATTGGGAGAAGATTTGGTGCATTTTCCCCAAGTGTCGAAATTGTGATTTGGGAGCTGTTTTGGAAAGAGTCATAACAGATTGAATAAAATGAACCATGATGAATATTATAATTTAAAAATGTACCTTATTCATCCCATGAATCTTTTCATAATTTTTAGTGACTTTGGGATCATTTGAGAAGCAATTTCTGGTAATTACCCAGGGGAAATTGGTGCCCGAATTTGCTAGTAAAGACTCCTAATTTGAACAAAACATTAAAAAAGTTTGCAGAAGTAATTGGGGGGTCATAAAACATACATGAAAATAATATTTAATTTATAATATCATTCATACACCTTCTAAGAAAATTTGGGAGCATTTGGGTTAATTTGGAGGTCTAGATATCAAAAGTAGTTAAGGTCGAAATTGGGGAAAAAAGTTGAAAAATTAGTTGTTTAATAAAATTTCAAAAAGGGAAATTAAAAGTGGTATCAAAGCATGGTATTGGAACCCTATCGTATTAACAAGGATTCAAATCAATAAAACACCACCCTTAGATCCTGAAGTTGAAGGTGTTTTTGTTGGAGGAGAAGTAGTAGAAGAAGAGGTACATTTTGTTGAAACTATGAATAGCGAGAGGAAGGGACCCACTGATCATGAAAAGATGGAATATATTAAACTCATAAAAACTCTATTTTATGAAATAACCAATAACATGAAACAACAGCTTATGAAAGGATTCAAATTGTTGGTTAGCCATTTTGGAAGCAAAATCGGAGTAATGGGAGATTGCAGTAGTTCGCAATCAAAAGAAAAGAAGACAATGGGTGTGCATATTTTATCAAGAACATGACCCCATAATAGACCCCATGAATTTTAGATAACACCAAGGCCTACTGCACCTAAATTTATTGTACCCAATGAATATCCTAACATTCAACTTGAACTTGCTACAATGGAAAAAGAATGGGATAAATTGGATGAAGATTGTAAAAGAAGTGTACTATTTGATCACTACTTTCTTGCTGCAAACAAACTCAAAAATAAGGAAGCTAATAAGTCTGGATACAAAAGAAAATACTTAAATTGTGCCATTAGTAAAGTGCCACTCCCTAATTTTGATGGTTCCTCTCAAAGTTCTGCTAAAACTTCGGTGCAAAAATTAGATGTGTATTTTCAGCTGAATCCAATGGTGGAAGAAGATGCCTTAAAAATGGCCATATTGCACTTGGAAGTAGATTCCAATGAATGGTGTTTACATGGACAGAAAAATTTGGTTCATGATCATGTTAACACATATGGAGAATTTGACAGGTTACAAGAAAGAGTTGAGCAAAATTCAAAGAGCTAGCACAATTGAAGCAAGTTGGAACCATAGCTGATTATATGATGGAATTTCAAAAATTATCAGTCAATGTGGTGGATGTGTCTATGGGAATGCTAGTATTGATTTTCACTAAATTTTTGGATGATCTCTTGAAATTTTTGGGCAAATCCCACAATCCCACTACATTAAAAGATGCAATGAGCTTGACTAGAGATCTCCAAGATGTGCTTCCTAGAACAAGATTTCCTCCCAACCCTAGCTCCGAATTTGAAAAGAAACCTTGGAAAAAAGATGCCCTTGATAAGAATCCTTGGAAAATATATTCATCTAAAAATAATAAGAAAGAAGGACTAAACAGGGATGATATTCGAAGAAAAAAATTGTGCTTCACATGCTTTCAACCATGGACACTGGGGCATAAATGTACTAAGGGAAAGGCTCAATACATAGAACTATTTTTTGATAATGATGGGTATGAAGGGGGTATGGAGGAAGGAGGAAAAATTTCAGATAAAGAGGAGGAATATGGGACATAATTTGAAGAATAAATACAAGAAGAAAATCAGCCTTCACCAGACAAAGCAAGAATGGCAGTACTTTTAGTAGTACCTCGTTATCACACTATTCGATGCAAGGGTGTGGTACTAGGAAAAAGAGCTTCAATTTTGGTATATGGAGGAGCCACACATAACTTCATTGATGCAGGTATGGTGGATAAAATGAATATACAAATTGAACCATTTGATGGCTTCATAGTTGTCATTCCCGGTCACAACACAATGCAATTCAAAACATGGGTTCCAAAGTTGCAAGTCATCGTAGGTAAATATAATTTTGTTGATAGTTTTTATGTGGTTAATGTTTCTGATAATAATGTGGTTTTGGGAGTGAAGTGTCTATATTCTATAGGGGAACATGCAGTAAACTACCAAATTCTTGAGATGAAATTTCAAGATTTGAAAGGTGTACTAAGGGTTGTAAGAGGGAAGCACACTTACCCAAACCAAGTAATGGATTGCAATAGTATGAGATATATATTGAGGCATGAGGACATATAATGGGATACTGAATTTCATATCCCATCTCCCAAGCCAAAAATAAGGGTTTTTGGTGAGTTGGTTCTTTCTCCTACATCCTACACTTCGAAATTTTGCAGCATTCATCCAAATGAAGTATGTAGTGAAAGGTTCCTTTTTTATGGTGCCACATGAAGAATCTAAAATTTCTATCTCTCCTTTTGATGATGAAATGATTAGAGAGCCATATTATTTACATTTTCAGCAGCATCCCTTGTCAAATTATGATGGTACACATCCACATGGATGCACCTATGGTATTCCCTTGAGTCACTTGGAGACTCCTGATTTTCATTGTTCCTTTCCTAGTTCATTTGGTATTGGGGGAACTTCATCCCAAACTTGGGTGAAGATACATATGATCTAAGGAAATTATAGAATCGATAGAATACTTCATGCTTGTGTGTATGGGCTACATGGTGATATACTTACTTGCAGGATCATATGGGACCCTGAAATCATTTTTGGTTTCATTTGTTTCAATTGTGGGGGAAACAAGAAACATTCGATATTTATTCATCACTTGAGAAGATGACTGCAATCAGAATATTTCAGCATAAAAATATTAAATTTATTGAGGACAAGCAATATTGGGTGGGGAGTACTATAATGTCCCCATTTTTAATAATTGCATAGCAGGACAATTGCATCAATCCTACTAGTTCCCTAGGTTGGATGGATACATTTGGAATTTTAATAAGGGAGCTAATAAATGAGATCATACATTAGAATAGAATAAATATTTAATAATGGAGCTTATTAAATAAATACAAGATAAAATTGAAGTGGTAATGGAGCATGGAGACACATGGAGACTATGAGGCCCACATAAGCTAGAAATTTGGGGCCACATGGCATCCTCCTCTTGTAATTTTGAATCCATGGGAAGCCTAAAGGTTCTTGGATGAGTTATAAGGATAATAAACTTGTAAATATGCATCATAGTTTGAATTTTGGAGGAAATGTAACTTACATGGGAGAGGAAGAATCATTTTGGAGCTAGTGGGACACTTGGACTAGATTCCCTAGCTCTATGACAACAATGATGAAGATGCTATGACACCTATGAAAAAAATAAGATATGGAGGTTGAAATATGACATATATTACATGTCAGGTCAAAATAGAGCATCCAAGAGAGCTCTCATGGATTTGGGGAAGCTCAATGGGCTTGAACTCAAATTTGGGGAAGGTGGAAAGCTAGGAAAGGGAGGACACATGGAAAATCATGAGCAAAAACCAAAATTCGAACTGGCTTGAGTTTCTGTATGGATTGGGAACCTTAGAAGGATAAGGATGTTTATAAAATATAGGAGGAAACTGTTCGGGTACATAGGGTACTCCCAAAAGACCGAACACCTTCAGCAACCGCTTCACACAAAAAGATCACAGATCAACACACCGATGTTTGTCACGTGGTTAAAACCCTCGAGAGGGAAATAGTCCATGTTCCCACCCAAATAGCTAATTGGAGCAATTTATTATGCAAAAGAAATAAAGTTACATGAGCTTCTCATAATTGATCAACTAGCCAAGGACCCTCTATGCTCTTTAAATAGAGATCATAGACCAATCGGGTGTTAAGGCACGGATCAATGGTAGGTATGATCTATGAGAAGTTGAGCCATCAGATCACTCTATCTCTATAACATATCATGACCGTCAGATTAGAATATTTAAAAATTCATACTAATGCATACTAAAGAAACACACTTTTACCTAACGGATATATTACATAAGTTGATCTTAACTAACTCCTAAGTGTCTAAATATCCTAACATCCTCCCTTAAGAACAACTTCGGATAGGATTGAATTATTTACAAAAGTGACACTATTAAGAGAAGGAAGGAGGCATTAGAGCCTATCCCCCCTTAAGGACACATTCCTGAACTCCTAACATAGACCGAAGTTTAGAAAACATCGCTTCCATAAGAGACTTGGTGAAGATGTCTGCAACTTGATCATCTGTAGGGAAATAGAGAACTTCAATAACACTATCATGAACAAGATTCTTGATGAAGTGCATGTGTAGCTCAATGTGTTTGTTGCGTTGATGTAGAACTGGATCTTTGGAAAGCTTGATGGCACTTTGATTGTCGCACCAAAGTGGAGTAGGCTGTTGCTTCTCGAATCCAAACTTTGAAAGGATCTGTCAAAGCCATAAAGCTTCTTGACTGGCATTAACTGCGGCTCGATATTTTGATTCTACTGAAGAAAGAGCAAGAGCTTGTTGTTTCTTACAAGCCCAAGTGACAGGTTCAGATCCCAGACTGAAAACATAACCTACAGTAGACTTTCGATCATCAGGATCGTCGGCCCAATTTGAATCAGTGAAACCAGCCAACAAAGGTTTCCCCCCTGTATTGTAATGAATCCCAAACTGAATTGTACCTCAAATATATCGAAGTATTCTTTTTGCTGCTTTCCAGTGACTTTCATGAGGAGTTTGCATATAATAAGCAACACGATCAACGGCAAAGGAAAGGTCAAGATGAGAATGAGTCAAGTATAAAAGACTACTAACAAGCTGACGATACAAGGTGGAATCTACTTCAGGGGAAGTACAAGTGGTAGAAAGTTTGACTCCAAACTGGAAGGGAGAAGGGGTTGGTTTACAATCTTCCATGTGGAAGCGACGAAGAAGGTCACAAGCATACTTAGACTGGGAAAGAAAGATTCCTTCTTTGGTTTGCAAGACTTGGAGACCAAGAAAATAATGCAAATGTCCTAAGTTTGACATTTCAAAATTTTTCTTAAGACTGGATTTCACATGGGTTATAAGTTTAGGGTCACAACTAGTAAGGATAAGATCATCAACATAAATAACAAGTATGATGAGATGGTTTCCTACTTTTTTGGTATAGACATTGGGGTCAGAATGGAATCTAGAAAAACCAGTGTCAAGGAGAAAGCTATCCATTTTGGCATACCAAGCTCTAGGAGCTTGCTTAAGGTCATATAAGGATTTCTTAAGGAGACAGACAAGGCTAGAGTTATCCTGAATATATCCAGGAGGTTGTTCAATGTAAATTTCCTCATGTAAATCACCATGTAAGAAGGTAGACTTGACATCTATTTGATGGACTTCCTAGTTATGTAATGTTGCAAGGGAAAGAACAAGGAAGATGGAGTTCATTTTTGCTACAGGGGAAAAGGTTTCATTGTAGTCAATCCCTTCAACTTGGGAAAAAACTTTAGTAACTAACCTCGCCTTAAGTCATTCAACACTTCCATCTGATGCATACTTAGTTCTGTAGACCCATTTACATCTGACAAGTTTTCTTCCTTTTGGAAGAGGAACAAGATCCCAAGTATTGTTCGCCATTAAGGAACGATATTCTTCATCCATAGCTGCATCCCAATCTGTATTTCCTGAAGCTTCTACAAAAGTTTCTGGATCATGATTCTTGGAAACTTGAGACAAAAGAGAAGAGGCTCGCTGAAACTAAGAATGTGTTCGACGTTGATCTCTAGGATCACCGGCAAGATCACCAGCTACTTCACATGTTGAACAGACCCATCAAGGAAGTATTGGTGCTGGTGCAATTGGAGAAACATGAGCAGGTGGAGGTGGATTTTCATCTTCACTGTCATCATCAGAAACTGGAGTTGAAAACCTATCAAGGAAGTTGGAGGAAGAAGAAGAAGGCACAATCGCCGAATCAGGCTCGCAGGCCAAAGATGGCACACCCGCCAATTTAGGCTCACAGGCCAAGAGATTTTCATCAAATTTAACATCTCTTCTAATGATTATATCATGAGAATGTGGCTGAAGAAGTCTATAACCTTTTACATCTTCAGAATATCCAATGAATTTGTTCTTTTCACTTTTAGGCTGCAATGCTTTTCATTTTTCATCCGGAATGTGATTCCATGCTTCACAACCAAACACACGAAAGTGACTTACATCTGGTTTAATTTTACTCCATTCTTCTTTCGATGTTATACCTTGTAAAACTTTAGTGGGTGTGCGATTGACTATGTAATTTGCACAATTTATGGCCTTAGCCCAATCTTGAAGACTTAGTCCCTTAGATTGGATCATACAATTAGCCATTTCTTTTAAAGGGCAGTTCTTCCGTTCAGCTACACCATTTTGTTGTGGTGTATATGGAATAGTGTGTTGTTGTTGGATTCCTTGTTTAGTGCAAAAATTAGTGAACTTGTTGTTAACATATTCTCCTCCATTGTCAGATCTTAACTTAATAATTTGATGACCAGATTGTTTTTCAACAAGGGCCTTGTAGGCCAAGAACATGTTAAATACTTCACTCTTAAGTTTTAGGAAGTAAACCCAAGTGCATATGGAGTAGTCATCAATGAAAGTTAAGAAATATTTGAAACCAGAAAAGGAAGCAGATGGAAGAGGGCCACACAAGTCACTATGCACAAGCTCTAAGGGAACCGAGGTGTGCCAAGAGGCATGTTTGTCAAAACTATCCCGATGATGTTTTTCGAGTACACAATCGGAACAAACACCATCCTTGCAAGATACCAGTGGAATACCAGTCACCATATTGTCTTTACATAGTTGTTGCAATGAGCGATAATTTAAATGACAAAATTGGTCATGCCAAAGTTTGATCAAGTTATCACTATGAGCAACAAAAACACAAAGAAAAGGTGATGAACCAAAGTTGTTAAATTTGTACAACCTGGTAATATCATCAACAGTTCCAGTAGCAAGGACATGTCAAGGATTTTTAAAATCCTTGATTACAACTTGGTGAGGTATAAACGTCATAGTTTTACCTTCACCTGAATGAGTAATTTGATAGACTGATAACAGATTGCAGGAAATTTTTGGAACACATAGTACATCAGTGAAATGACCATTTTCTATTGGAACTGTTCCAGATCCTACAACACTTCGAGATCTATCATCACCAACAAATATTTGTTTGGTGTTACATTCATGCATAGTAGAAAACATGGCTTTTTTGTTAGCCATATGATAAGATGCTCTAGAATCAATGAGCCATTCAATTGAAGTAGAAGAAGAAGATGCGGTATAAGAGTAACCAGAAGCACAAAGTGCATGTCCATGAGAGTTAGATTCTAAAGACAAATCTAGGCTGATATGGTGCTTCTTCATTGCTGCTTCCAAGGCTACCATCTTATTAAAACACTTAGATTCATCATGATTATCTTTCCCACAAAAATTGCAATGACGCTCAGTCGTCTTTCCTTTTTTCTTGGATCCTTTGTCATTTTTTAAAGAAGGAGCTGATTGAGAGGGTTTGGGACCCTTGTTGTTTGGCTTAATATTGCAAAAATTCTATTTCTTAGGAGGCTTGGACTTTTCTTTCTGTTGGGACAATAAGGATTTCCAAGATGTATCTGCATTGTTAATTATTCCAAGATGAATGAGCTTATCTTGGTCTCTAATTAAGGAATCACAAAATGATTCAAGACTAGGCTATTGATAGCTAGCTGCAGTCAAGGATTCTTTCATGGAGTAGAATGTAGATACAAAAACAGAATATGCAGGTCCAAGTTTGGAAAGAATATGATAAATACATTGTTTGTCTTCTTTCTTAATCTTGAATTCTGCACATAGGAGTCTAAGAGTTTTATACTTAGATAAATAGTCTTGAATGCATGAAAAATCATTTGGATTCAAGGAAAGCAACTCATTCTCAATTTGATGACCCCAAATTTCATTGTGTTTACTAAACACAGATTCCAAGTTTTCCCAAGCTTTATCAGGTTCATCAATTCCAGATATGTGGAATCGAAAATCAGTAGAGATTGACATCCCAATCAATCCATGAGATTCATCAAATCTATTTTCCCATTTAATTTTCTTATCATAATTAGTGGGTTCTATTTCTTTCCCTAAGGTTATCCTGAAAAGTCCCTTACTTCGTAGAACATCCTCCATACGATATTTCCATGAGAAATAGTTCAAACTTGTAAGTATAATATCACAAGGGGCGGCCATACTATAATATAATGGATAAAAGAACAGAAACCAACTATCTAGATGCAAAGTGCTCAAAAACATATGCGGTTTTAAAAAAAACGGCACTTAAAACTGATTCCGGATGATGAAGTTATGCTTGATCAAAGAAAATATTGAAGATGTCCCCAATAGTGACGTGACAGATATTAACTTGACCAAATAAAAAAAGAAGCCCCCTCTTCCCAAGATCAACCTTTGACAATCACTTTTACAATAAAGTTGCTTTGAAGTGAATCACTTTTGTAGAATAAGTGATGTTCACTTTTACAATAATGTGACTTTTAAATAGTGCCACAATAAATTAAAAGACTTATGTGACTCACTTTTATTTTATTTTATTTATGTGAGATGCACTTTTACAATAAAGTAACTTGAAAATAGAAATTGCATGCACTAAAAAGTAGCTTGATAAGACTTGAACTCAAGACTGATGAAGGTGTAAAGCAACTTTGGACCAAGTGAGCTAAGTTTAAAAGGTATGTAAAAGTATGGAAAGAGGAAGGGGGTTTTTTTTTTTTTTTTACTCTTCTCTCTTGTTTTCCGTGCTTGCTTTCTTTTCCTGCAAATAAAAACAAAAACAATTTTTTTTTCCACACAATGGGGTTAGATCCTGGTTAGCTTACCCAGAAAGTCTACGTTTTCAAGTTTTCTTGCTGTTTCTGATTTGTCGTGATCGCAGAAGGTGCACGGCAAAGAGCATACGTAGCCGAGAAGACAAAAAAAACTTTCCCTTACTGTTTCTGATTCGTCGTGATCGTGCAAGGTGCACAACAAAGAGCATATGCAGTCAGGAAAAACACAAGTCTAAGACTAAAACATAAAAGATCTAATAATAAACTGATAAAATATGAGAGATTTAAAAAAAACAAATACGTCACTATAACATTATACCTTCAGATTTGCCGAAATGGGTGTTTCTGGAGCAAACATAAACAATTTTTGGTGAAAAAAAAACTATTCTCCAATGGAAACAACACTCCAGACGCAATGGAATAGCTCCCATAGGCCACAAATGCACAAAAAATCTAGAACCAGAAACCCTTTCAAAGTTTCAGCAACACTGGTTCCAGATCTTGATCAAAACTGAAAGCGTCTCTTCATAAAAGCTCTGATACCATGTTCCGATACATAGGGTACTCCCAAAAGACCGAACACCTTCAGCAACCCCTTCACACAAAAATATCACATATCAACACACCGATGTTTGTCATGTGGTTAAAACCCTCGAGAGAGAAACAGTCCACGGCCCTAGCCAAATAGCTACTTGGAGCAATTTATTATGGAAAAGAAAGAAAGTTACATGAGCTTCACATAATCGATCAACTAGACAAGGACCCTCTATTGTCTTTAAATAGATATCATAGACCAATCAGGTGTTAAGCCATGGATCAATGGTAGGTATGATCTAAGAGAAGTTGAACTGTCAGATCACTCTATGTCTATAACATACCGTGACCGTCGGATTATAATATTTACAAATACATACTAAAGAAACACACTTTTACCTAATGGATATATTACACAAGTTGATCTTAAATAAATCCTAAGTGTCTAAATATCCTAACAACAACCAAGATAATGGTTTTTGATAATTTGAGAAATTGTCATTTGTGAATTGTGAGAGCTAGTGGATGACTAGTTTTCTTGCCTTAGCCAATTTCGAGGGTGAAATAATCTTATCCAAGTTGGTGTTTGGAGAGGCCACTTAGTTATTTCATGTATATTTAATGTAGTCTTATTTGCAGGTTTAAGCTACATAAAATCTTGAGAATTCTTCTATTGCATCACTTCCTCTCAACTATTTCCAGTTTTCATGCCATATTCATGCTCATGGAGTGATTGTGCCTTGGGTTAGCTCATGTATTATTTGGGAGAAATCTTCCTGATATATTTATGATTGTAATAAGTCAATATTATCTTTTATTCACTCTCAAAAAGTTTCAATTTTAAATACCCAATATTTGTATGTCAACATGACTTTTAATGAACAAACAATGACCATTTCCACTCTATTTTGACATATGCTATGGTAATGCTTATTATTTCGAATGGAGGAATGTCTCTCTGATAAATGTATGATGAATGGACTGTAATTAATGTGTATTTCAAGTCTCATTTTTATTACTTAAGAATTGGAATCCATTTTACTCATGTTTATTGCATTGGGAAAAGATTTGGTGCATTTTCCCCAAGGGTCGAAATTGTGATTTGGGAGCTATTTTGGAAAGAGTAATAACAGACTGAATAAAATTAACCATGATGCATATGATAATTTAAAAATGTCCCTTACTCATCCTCTGCGTATTTTCATAATTTTGGGTGACTTTGGGATCATTGGAGAAGCCATTTTCGGAAATTACCCGGGGGGAATTGTAACCGCAATTTGCTAGTAAAGACTCCTACTTTGAATAGAACATTAAAAAAGTTTGCAGTAGTAATTGGAGGGTAATAAAACATCCATGAACATCAAATTTAATTTATAATTTCAGTCATACACCTTTTGAGAAAATTTGGGAGCATTTGGGCTAATTTGGAGGTCCAAACATCAAAACTAGTTAAGGTCGAAATTCAGGAAAAAAGTGGAAAAATGGTCATTTAATAAAATTTCAAAAAGGGAAATTACAATAAACACACTAGCACAGTCTTGAAATAAGAATAAACACAAGCACACTATTTTCAATCAAGGATGCCAACTAATCCTTCTCCTTCAATCAGGGAGGCTAACCATGGGGGATTCACGTGTTGGCCAATATCCTATCACGTAATTTCATATTGTGGGTTTTATAATTATCAAAAATTGAACCAATATATTGTAGGTATTGGTGGGATGATGGGTTTAAGGTGGGGTTGTGTAGGGTGGTTTATAAGGATTGAGGTATAAAAAGGGGTGGGGAGGAGGTTTTAAGTATTGGGAGGGGGTTTCAACAAAAAGAGTTTGGGTCAATATCTCTTGAAATTAAGGGTATTCTTTAATATCCCATGATCACATGTGCTATGTGAGAGGTTCACTAAGTGAAGTCCCCGTGAGGCTAACTAGGCTTCCTCCTTCAATCAAGGAGAAAATCTAGGGTGATCTGCTTGTCCCAATTAGTTAAATGAATTTTGTTTCACCTAACAATCAGTTAATCTAAGTTGAAAATCAGCTTCCTCATCCATTTGTCTATTTTGGGCTGATTTGGGTTAACTGGAGTGATTTAAGGTGCCTCCAACAACTTCTAGTGACTAGTTTCAGTTCAGTTCAGTTCATCAAAGATGACTTTAGTTAGATATGCACCCCCACCTACTGATTGATATGGAGTTGAGTTATATTTAGTTAGACTCAGTCATTATTTCCCTTTGATTTAGTTAGGACTCAGTTATAGTCAATTGTGGCTATGATTAGTGGTTAACTGGTGTGTTTAGTGTGGCTAACTGACATCTAAGTGACTCTCATGTTTCCAATTGGAATGAACTCCTTGGGATTCAAATTTGATTTCTATTCATGCAAGTGTATGACATTGTATCACTATCTCATCATTTATCATTGATAATATACAGCTGCAACCTATAATTGCAGCACTGTTATGTCATTTTGTGTGTAAATTGTCTTGAATATCCTGTAAGATTATGATTTAGTATCAAGATTGTTGTGATTGAATTTCACACCATTTAGGATTTAGGGTTATCTATGTTGATATTTACTCCCACACTTTCGGGTCACCTAACCGTGAAACTAGGAAGCACTTTTCTCATGTCTAATCAAACAGGGGTTAGGGGAAAGGTTCATAGGTGTGTTTTACTAATAAAATTGATTAAATAAGGTTTTATATAGTAACAGACATATATGGAGTGATACGAGGTTGTTTGGGATGATTTGGGTAAAATTGGCCATTTTGGCCCAAAGAGACCCTGTGTAGTGGAGGATTCCCAAACAGTGTATGGATCCAATGAAATTTTAGTTTTAATGTTTGTATCTATATATGGTTAATTAAACAATATAAAACAACTTTCATAATTTCATTCTAATGCAGAAAACTGTCAAAATTAAATATACATTGAGACTAGTCAATTTTTCCTAGTCATCTAGCTAGGGTGTACTGAAATGCATGAAATTGGTATCATAAATACATCAGGTATGATAATTGAATTTAAAAGAGAATAATATAGCTTCAATTAACACATTATACCATTCATATTCATACTCATGGCCATTACTCATCTATCATTGCTTTAAACTATTCAAAAAGCCTCATTTAAGGACAAAGTAGAGCTTATTCATGGAAAAAATGACATGTAATATTATTGAAAATAATTATTATAGTATTACAGATATATTAATCATATTTTATGGACCTTTTCACATCAATAAGGAGTTGGAGGATTGATCACTCCAAAATTGGTCTCAAAACAGTGGGCAGGAGGCCCAAATCTGACATCAACATGGATGGGAGCGTAGGCGAATATTTCACTTCATCAGAGATCAAATTCACTAAATATAATGGATTCCATGTATGTCTAATATGAATCTATGGTGTTGTACATTATCTCTCCAACACCTACAATGAAACAGAAAGGGAGGAAGAAGAGAGGGGATGTAAGGAATTGGGGAACATCTCCCAAAGGAATGAGGCATAAAACTTAGTAGAAGATATTCTTCACATGAAAAAAATTAAATCATCAACCAAACTGAGTAAAAGAGCTCAAATTTCCTTTAAATAGATCACTAGTGACTTATTGGGAAAGTCACTCACCTGCTGGGAAAGCTCTCCTTTCTCAAACCCTAACCTTAGCCAAGTGGTGCGCCCTCCTTGAGTAATTGGGAAGTAGGGACCATGTGATTTGTTTCCCTTTCCATGTCATTCATATAAATTGGAAAATGTACCCTCCTTAGGCCCAAAGTTGTTGTGTTTGTCTATGACAACTTTTTCTGCCTTTCCTGCTTTTGTGCTGAGCCTTCAAAAAGGAAACTATGCCTTCCTTGGTCATTTGTTTCCTGCTTTTCCTTATGACAACTTTTATGTCTTTCATTCTTTTAAGACTGAGACTCCAAAAGGAAAATGCACCCTCCTTAGTCAATTGTTTTCCGCTTTTCTTATGACAATTTTTCTTTTGTTTTTGGCACTTTCCTTATTCCTTTGACTACTTTCTTTTGTCAGTCTCTTGTCACTTTCTAAATGTCCTCCTTGGGAATTTGGATTTCCCATTGCACCCTCCTAACATGGAAAACTTAATTCCTCATATTATTTGCACATTAATTAAATAATAAAAATAAAACTAAGTATACTCCTCATAGACAATGTTTTGAAAAAATTCCCTAGGGTAGAGTAATTAATGTCACTTGGAATCCCTACGATTTTTGGCATGGTCAACACATTGGTGATCCAAATTGAGGAGACATGACATGCCTTGTCATCATACTGAGGGTAAACATAAACATGGGTATTAAAAATCTCATGGAAAAGTGGATACCTAGCATATCTAGTGAAAATATGAGTTTTTTAAATTGTAAAGGCATATTGGGAAGTGAGTTCAACAATTTTGTTTCAAAGGAAATCCATAATATTTAGTGAAATATAGGTATTCTTTAATATCCTATGAACTCATGCACTATGTATTATGTTGACATATTGAACCCCTTGAGGAAACTATCCACGAATGTTGTACATGAAATATGATTACTATTGGGATTATGGTTATAAAAAGAGGGTGGTGGGTGAATCAATATAATATAGATTTTCTTATTTTAACACTTGATTTACTTTGAAACAATAAATACACATAAACGTAAATCATAGTACACATACTTTATGTGGAAGCCCCTCAAAAGAGAAAACAACAAAACTTATTTTTATAAATTCTTGTAAGAAGCAACCTACTATTACAAATTTTATAAGAACCAATCCATTGGGGACATCAATCCCCTCAAATGAGTATCAACACAACAATATACAGGCTCCAACCTACTAGAGATAACAATATCCTCAACTGAGCACCAACTCAGTAACATGTAGGCACCAACCGATTAGCGACACCAATCTCATGTTGTTTCTACTGATGCTGTTACTAGTGCGACCTCTTCTTCTTCTTGTACTTGTAATTTTTTATCCTATGTAAATCTATATTTTTCCAATAGACAACACATCTTTCTATAATTGCACCATAATATGCTTAAAAACTACTTCATACTATATATAAATCCCTAGCTCTAGAAGACATGTCTTTGAAATAAAGAAGTACTATTTGAAATTTGTACCACATGCACTTCAATACCTCTACTTCATCTTGTCCAAGATTCACTATCATAAACATCCTAGAACAAATATTATAGTGAAAATGCCAAATTGACCTATTTAAAACTTATTCTAGGATCATTCAGAAATCCTATTTTCCCAAGGTCATATCTCCTAAAATATAGGGACCATCTTCTGAAATGCATACCACAAGTACTTCAAGGTATATACTTTATTTCCTCCAAGATTCAATGTCTGAAATGTATTTTAACAAAATTTATAGTGAAAAACACCAAATTGACTTCTTTAAAGTTGATTTCAGGATAATTTATAAACCTTAATTTTCCAAGGTCATATCTCCAAATTTATAGTGAACCAACATCTTAAACTTGAACCATAAATAATCACAATCTTTGATTTGTCTCCTCCAAGTCTCATGGTCTAAAAAGTGATAAAAAATAGTTCTAGTGAAAATGCCAATAAGACTTGAAACCCTCCCTTTTTGGAATGATATTCAATCTTTGCTCATCCACTTCTTCAAATGCTACAAGACTTTCCCTAAGTTCGTCTTTCCTATGAGATATTCATGTCTTGGATGAGTGAGTAAATTAAGGAGGAATCTCTCCCTTTATTTATACCCTTCTAGAGGGATTCAATGGGACCCCTCTTCTTGTAGGCCCCCACATGGGAGTGCATTCCCTTTCAAACAATTTTCTTTCTTTACAAGGTGGGAACATACCTTCTATTAAATTCCTTCAATATCGATCAACCTCTCTATTTTCAAAGGGGCATGGTTGGATTTACTCCTATGTTATGGAAAAGATCTCCTATGGCTTGGGGTGGACCACAATAGACATGATGACACCATAAATAAACCCATTACTAATCATGCTAAACATACAAGAAAAATAACACTAAGGGACCAATGGGGTGTACCTTATTCAAGAAGTTTGAAGTAGACCCCATTTGTGCTTTCAATCAAGTTTGTACCTACACATTTCCCTCAACAACAACAAGATATAGAAGCATGATATATGTAAAGTGTTAGAATCTAATCTAGCATGATATATTCCAAGACATAATCAAAGTAGTTACATCCATGGATAGACAAGTCACAATATTTATAATTACACATGCAATGTACGAGAAATGGACATTTCTATTAATATGAATAGAGATAAAGATGAACAAATATCTCGAAATATTCTTAAAATCGAGAAATTGAGTCCCTCCACCTGGGCCTCCACCACTTTTATCCTCCATACAAAGGAAATCTCACAAAGATGAAGGAAAGATTGGGAAATAACACAAATGGTTGCTTCAAGGACAAAGGGATGCATAATCAAGTACATAAGAATGGGGCGCATTTCCACTATAATGTAATTTCTGTCAAGGCTCTCTTCCTTTAATGCTTCATAGTATCTCAATATATAACCCTTCAATAGGAGGTGAAGGGTCTAAGTTTAGGATTTCCCAATATATGAAAGGCCAATAGACAAGTCTTTCATTACTTAGTGGGGGGAAACTCCAAATATTTTTTTTTAAGCACATTTCCTGATGTACGTGGGTGATAGTGGTGCAAGATGTGTATATGTGGTTTCTAGACTTGTGGCCCACGCATATATATAAACATGTATTTTAATGGGTTCCACTGGAGCATCATGGTCATAGTGAGAAAAATAGGGGTAAAACGAGTCTACATAGCAACATGGATAAACCATCCAAACATGATGTATCAGGTGTGGCAAATCACGCTATAACATCCTCATTATTGCAAGGTGTTATCCTATACTTGCAAGGTGGTCCCATTATGTAGTTTATTGATATTCCTATGGTTTTCTTGCCTCCACTAGTTGGAAAGTGGGGTGTACATAGATATATTCACTTCAACATTATTGTTTTCACTAGAAATTCTACTCAGACTACAAAGGTATAGGATAGAACATCCAAAAGAAAAACTTGAAAAAGGTTTGCTTTTTTATGAATTGCAATGGAATCATGTATAGATAGGGTAAAGAAATATAAAGAACATAAAATAACTAAATAAAAAATAAATCATGAAGATCTGAACAAAAGGTATGAAACATAGACATAAACCATATACATACAGTAAAAGAACTTAGTTAAGTCCAAAAAATTAAAAACATCTCAAGATAAAAAATTTCAACAAGAAATGAAATGATAAGCAAGGTGATCAAATAGATCATAAACTTCAACAAAAAATATAACTTAAAATATGGTTTACATAATATGCTTCATTCTAGAAAATACAGTCTTTAAAACTTACCGAGAGTTTGTCATATGTTCCTCTGATACAAAGCTTGGTAGCATCTAACCCATTCCAACAAAGAAACCTCTACCCCTTTTTACTACTAGACGGCCTCTATTTATATTACAAAAATTCTTCCAACAATTTTTAAATATGATCCACATTTTAAGGATTCGAATATGTTCAAATAGTTTATAAAATGAAGGATTTTCTAAATATAGCAACCTAACTCCTAAAACTATGACTTTAAGTTCTATGTAGATGTGTCATCAAAATTTTAAATGACAAGTGGACAATCATTCTCAGATTTGGAAAGCTTCTTCTGCTAGAATGGTGAGTCCATCCAACACTTGATATATTTTAGGAAGACGAACCCGTTCTACTTCTAGCACTCGAACCTTGTTTGATAATTCTCCATTTTGCTTGGTTAAATCTTCAATCTGAATCTGTACAATCTTTTTCCTCTTGAATGCCTCCTTTGTAACTATGATCAATTATTGATAATGACCACTTAATTCCTCCAAATCTTCTCTTAACATTCTATTAGCTTTCATGAGCTTATAATTTGCATCGTTTAAGTATTCATTCTAGACTTTATAATGCTATGAAGATTTCCTAGGAATTTCAATTTCTGAACCAATTATGATTTCTTCCTGATATACTAGGATTTCTTCATTATTTGAACTTAAAGGAACCTCCAATTTTTTGCTGAACAAATCTTCCTGTATTTCACATAACTCCCTTAGGTATTTTACATCCATGTTCTTTGTTGGGGATTCTAAAAACAATTCCTGAACTTGACCCAAACTCAAAGTTTAGAAAACTTTGTTCTTTATTATCTTCATAATTTCTTTCCATCAATTATGTTACATTTTGGTTATTCTTCATTGTATTGTCTTCAAGCTCTTCTTCAGTTGAATAATCTTCAATTGTTGTAATTTTCTCATTCTTTAATTTAGGATTTAAAATCCTTTTCAAATTTAGACTTAACTTGTTTGTTGGCCTCATTTTGGGCCTCCGCTTTTGCATTTTAGGTTTAGAGAAAGGATTAGTAACAATTTCAATATTTGCAAGAAGAATAATACCCTTTTCCAATAATTTATCACTATTGATACAAGGAGTATCACGGGCCGATGTAATCTCTTCATTGAAATATTGTGCAGTCTTTTCTTTTGATAAATATTCATATTCCAGTTCCTTTGGATTTATCGGTTCTTCCTACAGGTCATCTTTCAACTCCTCAACCAAGATCTTTTTAAACCCCTTTTGTAATGATAGGTTATTTTCAAACTCGATGCATTTCATGTGGAATTTTTTTGTTTTCCAACTAATCTTTTGGCTTATTATTGATTTTCAATTTTCTCAGGCTCAAATCCATACCAAAATAAGAAGTGCTGCCAAGCATAATTCTTCTTCTTAAGGTCTGCTAAAAACATCAACTTGACTAGACCATGATGAAAGAAATACTTATTTGTATGATCTATATGGCTCTTTACCGTATTAGAAATTTTAATAAGGCTTTTCAAAAAGAGAAAGGGTAAATTCATCTTCAACTCATCATTTAAATGTAGTAGGAATATGATATGATACTTATACACTGTAGCAAACCTTTCTTCATAGGTTATGTATGGATTCATAGTCCCAATAGATTCCTTCCATTATGGTTTGACAATGTTGAGATGAATTCCCTTGTTCCAATATAGAGATTCAAATCGAGGCAACAAAAATGAACTTGGTCAAATTCGAAGGGAAGATTTTAAAACCAACGTTCCCCTTCAATGACTAAACCAGTTGCTTCTGCTATTAATTCTTTAGTTAATTCGATCTTTAGGGTTTGGAATTCAACAAAGAAATTTGAAGAAAAGATTGAGTAACCTCTTAGTTATAACCTGTAATTTTCTCAAAAAAAAGAAAACTAGACAACCCTTCAGAACAATTTTGCTCAATCAATATAATCCTTCATCCATTTGGTGCTAACTGTTTTGAATCTGCATAATTTTCCACTTTTCTTCATGTTTAATTTGCCACCAGATATCTATTGTGTCTGAAATGAGCTCCTTTAGACTAGGAGACAAATGTCTTGATCCTCTATAGTAATGGAAACATGGAGCTAGGGTTAACCCATAGTCTCTGCTTTCAAGGTAAATGATGTGGAGAAATTGAGCTGATAGATGTTACACTATCTCTGACCAAAATCTAGGCCCAGTCTTTCATATAAACTGATGCATGAAACTGGACATGTGCTAACCATAACCTTTAATGATTTCGGGATTCCAGCAGCGCCCGTATAAGTGGAGTGTAATGATTTCGCTACCGAAATGTACCGTGTCACATCTCACTTTATAAAATGCTCACAAAAACCTTTATTCAAGGGTTAGGAACATTATAAATTTGAAGACTAAAGGAATATTTAATATTTTTAAGCCAATGCTCAATCAAAAAATAAAAACTTAAACAATAAAAATAACAAATAATGAAACAATAAGAACAAAAGACAAGAAAATAGAACAATTTCAACTCTAACATCTAGATTCGGTTGGGGGATGGAATCCTCCCTGTGAGGTTCCAAGATCATACAAATTAGTTCCCTTCTGAATTCTAAAGTTGAAACCATCTTGTTATTCTCCTAAATTTGAAAATAAAATTAACACCTACTTCCATTCGGCTGGAGTGTTTTCTGAAATCACACATTTATGCACAATGAATGAAATGGTTTATTTTTTCATAACATGTAGAAATGTTTTAGGAACCTCCCATTTATTGGGGTTGAAAGTTCCTCACCTACCAATTTTTGCAGAACAAAAGTATTATTTCACAAAATTTTAGAAATTTTGAAAGGTCTAAACCATAAATGATCAAACTTACCATTTTGACCTTTCTGGCGCCTTCATGCATCCCATCTGAGTACCATGTATCCAAGGAGAAAGGTATCCTCTTTGATTCTCTCATCGAACTTTTCTTTCACCATATTCCTGTAAGTTTGTTCTCTTTCTGCCAATGTTTCCCTTTCTTGCTCCAATTCAATCATTAAAAGATTCTTCTTTGAATGTCATTTGTCTCCTCATCATTGTCTTGAAGTAACTTCATCACTGGAATTCCCAACTGAATAGGAAAAACAACATCTGTGCTATAAAAAAAATGAAAAGGAGAAAACCATATTTCCTTTTTAGTGGTTATACAATCTTCCTGAAGAGCATATTTCAACATTGTGTCCCAAGACCTTTAATTCTGAGATAACATCCTTTTGATATTATTAATGATATTTTTCTTTGTTGATTCTACCATCCTATTTCCTTGAGGATAATAGGGCATATAATTTTTAAGTATAATACCATTTTTCTCACCAAATTCAACCATATATTTTTCTTTAGAAGCCCGAGCATTATCTGTCACTAATTTTTTAGGACAACCAAACCTACTCAAAATGTTTTCTTGTATGAAGTTGATGATAAATTTATCAGTCACATTCCTAGTAGGAATCACTTCTACCCACTTGGTGAAGAAATATGTGGCTTTTAATATCCATTTGTGTTTTCCACTTAAATAAGGATTAATTTCACCTATGAAGTCCAATCCCCATTGTTGGAATGGAGCATTCACTGCAATAGGTTTTAATGGTAAAGAATGAAGTTATTGTTTTCCTGGAAATTTTTTACATTGAATGCAAGCTCTAAATTGTTTATAAACATATGAAATAAAGAAGGCCAAGAACATCCCGATCTTAAAATTTTAAAGGTTTTATCTTTCCAATACTTAAGAGCCCCACAACCACCTTCATGTGACTCTGAAACAGCCAATTCTGTCTCTGATTTTTACAAACATTTGAGTAACAACCCTCGTGGATATTTCCAATGCAATTGTTGATTTACAAAACAATATTTAGTAGCTGTCAACTTTAATGATCTTCTATCTTTTTTATTTAGATGATAATGACATTGCAAATGTAACAAAAAGTAAACTGTATCACCATACCAAGAACAGTCTACATACTTATCCATAATCTGTTCTTTTTTTTGTTTTCTTGCAACTCATCTTGTGTTGGCTGATTAGCTACCAAATGAAGGAAAAAATATTCATAGTTGGATTCAGATAGAAGTCTTTAGAAACCCTGTCCTTTTACCATCTTAGTAGGTCCAATCTCAAAATCATACTCCATGGTTTTAGCTATCCCTCGAGCTGTATCAAAATTTCTTTGACTATAGCATTAGGTACATAATATATGGTTTTAGAATGTAGAATGTAAATTATAAAAAATTTCAAATATTTAACCAATGCACAAGCCTATTTCTTCAATATACTATATTTCAATTTTGAATCTCTCAAGGTCTTACTAAAAAAGGCAATAGGTTGTTTCATCCCTTCTGAATTCTTTTGTAAGAGAACAACTACTAGAGTATATTGATATGCAAAGAGAAAGTCAAAACATCCTTTGAAAAATCTGGTCTTACCAGCACTGGAGCTTATGTGAGAGGTTGTTTGATTTTTTCAAATGAAGATCTAGCCTCAGCTATCCATTTCACTTCCTAATCCTTTTTCAACATTGAGGTTATTTTCTTTATAGTCTTTGCAAAATTAGGAATGAACCATCTCAAAATATTTATCTTTCCAATAAATGACTGAACATCATTTTTACTTCTTGGGAGACTCATTTTAAGAATAGCTTTGACCCGCTCAGGATCAATATTAATTTAATCAGATGAAACTAAATGACCTAAGAGTTTTCTCTCCTAGACAACAAAATGTCATTTTTTACGGTTCAAAGACAATCCAAATTTTATGCACTTCAAGAATGTTTGCCTAACATGTTTAAGATTTTCTTCATCAGAATTGGAAAAGACGGTAATACCATTTAGATAAATTACCAAAAAAAATTCTTTTTCACCAACAAAGGCTATATCCATAGCTCTTTGGAAGGTTGCACTTGCATTCATAAGACCAAAAGGAATATTATCATACATGAATGTCTCCCATGGAGTAGTAAGTGTTGTTTTTTCCCTATCATCCGGATGTACTGCAATCTAATCATATCCTAAAAACCCATCAATCATTAAAATTATTTGAGCTCCCACCACCTTCTATAAAATATGTTCAAGATTGGGTAGTGGATAATTCTCTTTAAGGGAATATTTATTTAAATTACAAAAATCCACACACAACCTGACTTCACCATTTTTATTACGGATTGGCACCAAATTAGCTACCCAAGAAGAATATCTAAGAGGTACTATAATCTTTGCATCTAATAGTTTTTTAACCTCTTTTTCTATGACTGGTAGCAATACTAGATTAATTCTCCTTAATTTCTGTCTAAAATAATTAGTGTTTGGCTTTAATGGAACCTTGTGTTGGATTATGTGTGTATCATAGGTATTCAAATGCTCATAAGTCCATGCAAAGATATCAACAAATTCTTGTATTAATTTGACACACATGTTTCTTTCTCAATTTGAAAGTGTTGTAGAGACTTTAACCATCTTAGGTTGATCCATAGTACCAATATTGCAACTTAAAAAAAAATTCTTCTGATTTATGCATAGTCGGATTCAACAAAGTATCATCTTAAGAAAATAATAAGGGGAAAAATAGCTTTTGTAATAAATTTTCCTTTGAATTCAATTATTTTACGATCAACAATGGAATTTTCAAAATATGTAACATTATCATCAAACTCATTATCCCTATCTTGGTCAATCAATGAAGTAGAAAACTCATCAATCAATTCCAAATTTTTTTTAATTTCTAGATCATCTTGAAATACTCTCCATTGTTTAATGTTATCTCGCACTGAAGCTCTATACTTAAATTCAATGGTATATTTTAATTGACTTTGTTTTGGAGTCTAACCTCCCGTGCTCTCCTCCAAAGACTAGAATAGTAGCATAGGACAAATCCATCTACAAGGTACCTCCTACTCTTCTTTCCGAGGATCTTGATAGCAGCATGCCAAACTTAGGTGAAATATCGATAATGACCACGTCCATGATAACTCTCTCCATTTGTAATTGTGCAAGATTGATAACAAGATCATTGATTACTCCTAAACATTTAACTACTCTTGAATAAAAGGTTAACAAGTCATGATAAATTTTTGTAATGCTCAGACCTAGGGATTCCATGACAACTTTGGGTATAGGATTATGAGAAGTGCCAGTGATCTCTGTGAAACTAGATTCTCTTATTCTATTGGGTATCCAGCCTTGCAACTATTACCATTCCCTTGATATCCCTACAACTAGCTATAATTACTCTGCTGCAATCGAATATACATACTCCACGAATATAAAAAACAGTTGTGTAGCCTTTTTTCATGAGCCATTAAGATAATACAAAAAGGAGGAGGGAAGTCTGACTTATTTTCAACTTTGTCAGGTGAGGAAGGACCAAAAGTAATAATGGGATTCTCATCTTGTAGGTTTATAATATCAGAAGGGATCTCATTAGCTTGTGATTTAAACATTATGTAAGGATATCTAAATGATGGTATTTTCATCAACTCTGTTAATGGGACAATAATCTTGACTTTACTAAACTCATATTCAAAATTGAAACCCTGGTTGTTCTTATTAATTTCTTCCAAATATGCAACCTTAGCTTTGTTAACCATTTGGTTATGTTTCTTCTCCAATGATGGATCAAGCCACTGTTTGATAGGAGAAACTACTTTCTTTTTAGGAATTTGAGAAACTTGCTTAGCACCAGACCTTAAATTATAGTAATTGTTTGGATCTGCTTGATAAATATCAGCTGGAGATGTATAACTGGAATCATTTTGCTGATAAGCATCAAAATATTCAGAATTTTGATAATGAGTTTTAGTAAGAAAACTTTTAGACGACTGCTCTTCAAGGTGATTAATATTCTGATCTAAATATTCAAATTCTAAATCCTCAATCTCCTCCTCTTCATTCAACAAATTATTTTGGAAAGGGGGATGAAATCTCTGATCCTCATTATATTTTCTTTCTCTTTGAATGCCATTGTTCCTTCTTTTTCTAGGTAAGAATCTAGGAATAAAAGAGCATATAAATTGATTTGGATTTTGTCTCCTTCTTGCATAGGTCTATTTTGATTCTTATTCTCCATTTCTAACCTATTTATTTTTGCAGAAAAATTCTTGATTAACTTGGTCATTTCATCCATTTTATTTATGATGATTTTCCTTTGGAAGTTGATGTCATCAATTCTTTTTTACTTTTTTTAACATGCTCTTGATATTCTTATTTATCTTTAATTTTGATTAATTCCAACATATTCAAATAAACTTCTAATGCAGCTTCCTACATATTTAACAAAGATACATACATTATTTCTCTTAACAACAGAGAAAACTCAAAGTCGAAAGAATTATCATAAGTGAGCTTTGATGATGTCTTAGAAGGATTTATTTCAGCAGGTATCTTACTATACATTTTGGTGAAATGCTTTGAAAAATATATGACTGTTTCATTTTTCTTCCTTTTCAAACCTCTAAATTCAGTGATATAGTAAAGATAATCTCTAGTGTTCCCCCACTGTTTCATAAACACCTCCCCTAATTCTTCTATCCCATTAATGGAGTTTATTAGTAACTCTTTGAACCATTTTCTCACCTCTCCCTCTAGGATTTGTACAAACATTCAAATCCAAACATCATTAATATCAATGTTTTTATTATATGCATAACTGAAAAAGGCATTCTAGTGTTCTTCTACAGTCACCTCACCTTGACCATTAAACCTAGGGAGATATTTTTTATAATAATCCCCATGGAGAGGATTAAGAGGATGAGGAAGAACTAATGGGGCATATCTTGAAGCCACTATATGATCCATTGTTTCAAGAGGTTTTCCAACCATGTTTGGGTTTACTTGACTTGGTGGAGAAGGGGGACTTTTGGACCTAAAGTGATGAAATGGGATTCTACTTGTGAGAGGAGTGTAAGGTATAAGTTGAGATTTTAAAGAAAAACCTCCTAGATCTAAAAACCAAGTTTTAACCTTTTTAGATGATAAGGGATTGGTGTAGATCTGAAAGTTATCAACTTGAATGGTAGGGATAAGAAAGAAAAAATCTTGTTCCTCTTTTTCTTTCATAGGTTGTGGATTTGCAGAAGGTGAAGCTTATTGAGACTGATCTGGTATGTCTATAGATGAAGGATACTGAAATATTCCAAAAGAGGTAGAGCTTAATTTTTTCCTGGAATCTCCAAAATCTGCTTTCGGTTTGAAATTCCTGGATGCAAGGGAGATGTAGGATTGGCTCTAGTCCCAAAATTTTTAGAAGACAAAATTATTTTCTTTTAACAAATAGGTGAAAAATTTAGTATATGAAAAGACAATTTTGATCTTATTTTCCCTCAAAACCATATCTATTAATGTCATACCCAAGGAATTTCTTTCTTCACTTTCATCCCTGACAATGGGACCAAAAGATGTTTGCACTAGAAATTGTACTCATACTACAAAAGTACAAGCTAGAACATCCAAAAGAAAAACTTGAAAAAGGTTCATTTTTTATGAATTGTAATGGAATCATGTATTGATAGGGTAAAGAAATATAAACAACGTATAATAACCAAATCAGAAATAAATCATGAAGATCTGAACAAAAGTTCTAAAACATAGACATAAACCATATACATACAGTAAAAGAACTTAGTTAAGTCCACAAACATAAGAGCATCTCAGGATAAAAAATTTCATTAAGAAATGAAATGATAAGAAAGGTGATCAAACAGATCATAAACGTCAACCAAAAATATAAATTAAAACATGGCTTATATAATATGCTTAATTCCAAAAAATACATTTTTCAAAACTTACTGAGAGTTTGTCATATGTGCCTCTGATACAAAGCTTGGTAGCATCTAACCCATTCCAACACATAAACATCTACCCATTTTTACTACTAGGTTTCCTCTATTTATATTACAAAAAGTATTCCAAAATATTTTGAATAAGATCCACATTTTAAGGATTCGAATATGTTAAAACATTTTACAAAAGAAAGGAGTTTCTAAATATAGAAACCTAACTCCTAAAACTATGAATTCAAGTTCTATCTAGATGTGTCATCAAAATTTTAACTGAAAACTAGAAGATCATTCTCATATTTGGAGAGTTTCTTCTAATAGCATGGTGATTCCATCCAAAACTTGAGATAATTTAAGAAGATGAACTTGTTCTACTTCTATCACTCTAACCTTGTTTGATAATTCTCCATTTTTCTTGGTTAAATATTCAATCTGACTCTTTGCATTTGTCTTCCTCTGAAAGGAATCCTTTGCAACTATGATCAATTCTTGATAATTACCATTTACTTCCTCCAAATCTTCTCTTAATCTTCTATTAGTCTGGATGAGGTTATCATTTGCATCATTTAAGTGTTCATTCTGGACTTTATTTTGCTGTGAAGATTTCCCAAGATTTTCAATTTCTGAACCAATTCTGATTTCTTCCTAATATACTAGGCTTTCTTCATTTTCTGAAGTTAAAGCAACCTCCAATTTTTTGCTGAACAAATATCCCTATATTTCACATAACTCCCTTACCTCTTTTACATCCATGTTCTTTGTGGGGGAATATAAAAAATAAATTCGTGAGCTTGACCCAAATTCCAAGTTTAGAAAAATTTGTTCTTCATGATGTTCACAATTTTGTTCCACTAATTATTTTACATTTTGGTTATTCTCCTTTATATTGTCTTTAAGACCTTCTTCAGTTGAAGAATCTTTAATTGTTGTAATTTTTTCATTCTTTAATTTAGGATTTAAAATCCTTTTCATATTTACCCTTAGATTTTTGTCCTAGTTTTGGGCCTCCACTTTGGAATTTAAGGTCTAGATAAAGGATTAGTAATAGGTGTAGTATTTGTAGAAAGAATCACACCGTTTTCTGATAATTTCTCATTGGTTATATGAGGACTATTAGGGGCTGATGTAATCTCTTCATTGAATGATTCCACAGTCTTTTCTTCTGATAAATGTTCATGTTCTGGTTCCTTTGGCTTTCTCGGTTCTTCCTCCAGGTCATTTTTGAACTCCTCAACCAAGCTCTTTTTAAACCCTTTTGTAGTGAGGTTTTTTTCAAACTCGATGCCTTTCCTATGGATTTTTCTATTTTCCATCTGACCAAAATAAGAAGTTATTCCAAGCATGATTCTTCTTCTTAACATCTACTAAAACTATCAACTTGACTAGACCATGATGAAAGAAAGACTGATTTGTATGATCTATATAGATCTTTAGGCTTATTAGACATTTTAATGAGGATTTTCAAAAATAAAAAGGGCAAATTCATCTTCAACTAATTATTTAGATGTAGTAGGACTATGAAATCATATTTATACATTGTAGCAAACCTTCCTTCACAAGTTATGTAACGCTGCATAGTCCCAATAGATTCCTTCCATTCTGGTTTGACATCACTGAGGTGAATTACCTTGTTTGAAACTAGATATTCAAATCCAGGAAACAAAAATGAACTTCGGTCAAATTCGAAGGGAATCTTTTTAAACTAGCTTTCCCCTTCAATGGCTAAACTAGTTGCTTCTACTATTAATTCTTCAATCAATTCGATCTTTAGGGTTTGGAATTCAATGCAGGAATTCGAACAATTTTGAACGAAATATTGAGTAACCTCTAAGTTATAACCTATAATTTTCTCAAAAAAGCAAAACTAGCTAGCCCTTCTGAACAATTATGCCCAATCAGGATAATCCTTCGCCCATTTGGTGCTAACTCGCTTCAATATGCACAATTTGCCACTTTTCTTCATGTTTAATTCTACACCATATTTCTATTGTGTCTTAAATGAGATCCTTTCAGCTGCAAGAGAGATGCCTTTATCCTCTGTAGTAATGGAAACATGGATCTAGGGTTAACCCATAGTCTCTACGTTCAAGGTAAATGATGTGGAGAGATTGAGCTGATAGATGTTAGACTGTCTCTAACCAAAATATCAGGCCAATCTTTCATAAAAACTTATGCATGAAACTAGACATGTGCTAACCATAACCTTTAATTATTTCGAGATTCCAACAGTGTCTGCATATGTGGAGTGTAATGATTTCACTACCAGAATGTACCATGTCACATCTCACTTTATAAAAAGATCACAAAAACCTTTATGCAAGGTTTAGGAACATTATAAATTCGAATGCTAAAGGAATATTTAATATTTATAAGCCAATGTTCAATAAAACAATAAAAATAACAAATAATGAAACAATAACAACAAAAAACGAGAAAATAGAATTTAGAAAACAAGGAACAATTTCAACTCTAACATCTCCCTTCGGCTAGGGAATGGAATTCTCCCTGTGAGGTTCCAAGATCATGCATATTAGTTCCCTTATGAATTATGAACTTAAACCATCATGTTATTCTCCTTAATTTGAAAATAAAATTAACACCTACTTCCATTGGGTTGGAGTCTTTTTTGAAATCACACCGATATGTACAATGAATGAAATGGTTTATTTTTTCACAACATGTAGAAATGTTTTAAGAACCACTCATTTGTTGGCGTTGAAATTTATTCACCTTCCAAATTTTGTAGAACAAAATTATTATTTCCCAAAATTTTAGAAATTTTGAAATTTCCGAACTATAAGTCATAAAACTTACCATGTTGACCTTTTTGATCCCTTCATGCATACCATCTGAGTACCATGTATCAAATGAGAAAGGTATCCTCTTTGATTCTCTTATCAAACTTTTCCTTCACCTTATTCCTCTAAGATTGTGCTCTTTCTTCTAATGCTTCCCATTCTTTCTGCAATTCAATCTATAAAATGATTCTTCTTTGAATGTCATTTGGCTCCTCCTCACTGTCCTAAAGTAACTTCATAATTGGAATTCCCAACTGATTAGGAAAAAAAACATCTATACCATAAACAAGCTGAAAAGGATAAAATCCTATTGACCTTTTAGTGGTTATGCGATCTTCCCAAATACATATTTCAACATTTTGTCCCAAGACCTTTTATTCTGAGATAACATCGTTTTGATACTATTAATGATATTTTTATTTGTTGATTTTGCTAACCCATTACCTTTAGGATAATAGTGTGTAGAATGTTTGAGTATAATACCATTTTGCTCACAAAATTCAACCATAGCTTTTGATTTTAAATATTAAGCATTATCAGTCACTATTTTTTTGGGACAACGTCCAAACCTACTCAAAATGTTCTCTTGTATGAAGTTGATGATAACTTTATCAATCACATTCCTAGTAGGAATCACTTCTACCCACTTGGTGAAGAAATATGTGGTTGTTAATATCGATTTGTGTTGTCCACTCAAAGTGGGATTAATTTCAGCTATGAAGCCCAATCCCCACTTTTGGAATGGATCATTCACTGCAATAGGTTTTAATGCTAACGATTGAATTTTTTGTTTTCCTGCAAAATTTTGACACCGAATGCAAGATCTGACTTGTTTATAAACATTTGAAAATAAATATAGCCAATAATATCCTGATATTAAAAATTTAAAGGATGTATATTTCCAATACCTATGACCCCCACAAGCACCTTCATGTGACTCTAAAATAACCAGTTTTGTCTTTGATTTTTCTAAACATCGAAGTAACAAAACTCATGGATCTTTCCAATGCAACTGTTAATTTACTAAACAATATTTAGTAGCTTTCAAATTTCATTATCCGAACTTTCTTTTTTACATAGATGAGAAGGACATTGCAAATGTAACAGAAAGTAAACTATATTAGCATACGAAGAAGAGTCTACATACTTATTCATAATATATTCTTTGTTTTGTTTTGCTTGCAATTCATCTTCTGTTGGTTGATTAGATACAAAATGAAGGCCCAAAGCTTCACAATTGGAATCATCTACAATTATTGCCAAACCCTATCCTTTTACCAACTTAGTAGGTCTGATCTTAACATCTTACTCCATAATTTTAGCTATCCATCGACCTATTTTCCCTTCACTATCAAGTCGTATCAAAATTGATTTGACTACAACATTAGGTACATAAGCTATGGTTTTAGAATGCATAATGTAAACTCTAAAAAAATTCAAATCTTTAACCAACTTATAAACCAATTTCTCCAATATCCTATATTTCAATTATGAATCTCTCAAGGTCTTACTAAAAAAAGAAATAGATTGTTCCAGTCCTTATGCATTCTTTTGTAAGAGAAAAACTACTATAGTGTCTTGAGATGCTATAGAGAAAGTTAAAAAATACTTTGAAAAATATGGGCTTACTAGCACTAGATCTTTTGTCAGAGCTTGTTTTATTTTTTCAAATGAAGATCTAGCCTCACCTATCCATTTCACTTCCTTATCCTTTTTCAACATTGAGGTTATTTTCTTTATAGTCTCTGCAAAATTAGGGATGAACCATCTCAAAAAATTATCTTTCCAATAAATCACTGAGCATCTTTTTTACTTCTTGGAAGACTAATTTTAAGAATGGCTTTGACCCTCTCAGGATCAATCTTAATTCCATTTGCTAAAACTAAATGACCTAAGAGTTTTCCCTAATGGACAACAAAATGTGATTTTTTACGGTTCAAATACAATCCAAATTTTCTCCACTTCAAGAATGTTTGTCTAAGATGCTTAATATGTTCTTCATCAGAATTGGAAAAGATGATAATATCATCTAGATAAATTACCACACATTTATCTTTTTTTCCAACAAAGCTTTTATCCATAGCTCTTTGGAAGGTTGCACCTGCATTCATAATACCAAAAGGAATATTATAATACATGAATATCCCCCATGGAGTAGTAAATTTTTTTTGCTATCATGTGGATGTACTACAATATGATTATATCCTGAAAACCCATCACTCATTAAAATTATTTGAGCACTCGCCACCTTCTATAAAATCTGTTCAATCTTTGGCATTGGATAATTATCTTTAAGGGAATACCTATTCAAATTATGAAAAATACACACACAAATTAATTTCACTGTTTTTCTTATGTATTGGCACCAAATTAGATACCCAAGAATAATATATGAGAGATACTATAATCTTTGCATCTAATAGCTTTTTAACCTCTTTTTCTATGACTGGTAGCAACACTGGATTAATTCTCCTTAATTTATTTCTAAAAGGCTTAGTGTTTGGCTTAAATGGAATGTTGTGTTGGATTATGTTTGTATGATAGGTCTTCAAATATTCATAAGACCATGCAAATATATCAACAATTTCTTGCAGTAATTTGACATACATGTTTCTTTCTCCATCTGAAAGTGCTTTAGAGACTTTAACCATATTAGGTTGATCCACAGTACCAATATTGCAACTTAAAACATTTTCTTCTGATGACTCGCTAACATGCTAAACTTAGGTGAAATTTCAGCAATGACAACATCCATGATAACACTCTTAATTGGTAATTGTGAAACATGGAAAACAAGCTCTTTTATTACTCCTAAACACTTAAATGCTCTTGAATCAAAAGAGAACAAGTCATGATAAGGTTTACTAATGCTCATCCCTAGGGATTCCATGAGAGATTTGAACATAATATTATGAGAAGATTTAGTGTCTAACAAATAGTTGTAGAAATTCGGGCCTGCAGTAGATTAATTTCACCCACAACAATTAACAATTGATCATGCAAAATTATCAACAATGGAGACTGAATATGGAGCTGTAACACAAAATTATATTAACTGAGTGTACAATAGCCAACCATGTAATAACATAGGCTGCTGAATATATAGAATACATGAGCAAATAGAATGCATAAGGAAGCATCCAAATCTAGCATAAAGCAGGCTTACCCAAAATAGGCAAATCCCCCATAGGTGTAAAAAGCTGATCCCAAATCTATCAAGGACCCCACGAATTAGCAAGGGTGCATGGGCAAGCTAAAGAGTGGTCAAATGGCAGCTCATAAATGCTTTTGCATGGAGGAAAGAGTGTAGGAGGAAGAGGCAACAAAGCTGATTCACCTCACCTAGTCTTGCTTTCCTATGTGCCTTAAAACACTGAAAAAGCAGGCAATAAAGCAGAAAAAGCAGAAGGGCACCTAGGAGGCCAGGAATAAAGTAGATTTGATTCCCAGGAAT
Organism: Pseudotsuga menziesii; assembly: GCA_001517045.1. NCBI lineage: Eukaryota > Viridiplantae > Streptophyta > Pinopsida > Pinales > Pinaceae > Pseudotsuga > Pseudotsuga menziesii. The sequence goes on along the minus strand of LPNX010789960.1, from coordinate 278,795 downwards.
TTCCCAAGCGCTCCATGAGTCAATAATGGCAAGTTTGACCTCTATGGATAGGCAATTAGCAACTTGCACATGGTGGGACTCATGGACTAGGGAAACAAGACAAAATAAATGAAATA